>LPNX011021313.1:70885-90885 GCA_001517045.1 Pseudotsuga menziesii | reverse complement strand
CATTATTGAGCCAATTTATGCACGAGACTGGAGACAATGAATTTGGGAATATGGTTACAGACATGAAAAGTTTCAAATATATCAGCTATGAAATAGTCCCAGGGAAAGAAAGCAAAAAAATACAATTGGTGACATCTCAGGTACATGCATTTATCTATAAATTTATGTTTGAACAGTTGCATTTCATTCCTTACAAAACAACTTGATATTGAGATCATTTTGTGTCAACAGGTACAAGTTAGTGTCTTTGTCAAGGAATTTATTGAAAAGACACGTCAATATGTTCAGCATGTCCACTTGGCATGATGGCAGGATGAGAAGTTTAGAATATGCAGAGATACATTTCCTCGTGGTACTATACTTCCAGTTGTTGATTTTGCTGAGAACTACACTTTGCAACCTCAAAATGAGATCCAAAGTCAGTATTATCACTCTGAGTAGGTTTCCTTGATGGTGCATATCACATATAGGCATGGCCCAAATAGCAGTGAAGAGCAAAGCAAAATTCTAAAGTAATATCACTTCTACATAAGTGATGATAGGTGCCATGACTTCCACTATGTACGTCATTGCTTCATCATGTTCTATGATCATTTGAAGGGTAGGAACATACAGATGGATCGACACTGGATTTGGTTTGATGGATGTGCTGGTCAGTTAAAAAATGCACGCATATTTCAATGGTTGTGTTCATTGCATAAAAACTACAAAGTTGCACATATGTGGAACTATTTTGAGACTGGGCATGGTAAAGGAGAGCATGATGGAGCTGGAGCATGTGTCAAAACATCCCTACGAAGAGAGGAATTGAAATTATCTACAATATCTACTATTCAAAATGCTCAATCTATAGTCAGGTGGTGCACGTTAGTAATGGGAGAGGAATCAGCTATGCGAGTAGAGTCCACAAGAAAGAGACATGTGGAGAGATTTTTTTGGGAGGTGGTAGACATAGATCGTTCACATGCATGGGAATGCAAGACTATTCCTAGGACTCGTGGCTTTCATTTGGTTCGAAGCTCTGATAACCCAGTATTTGAAATTTGGACCAGTTAACTCACTTGTTTTTTCCTGCGTTGTTGTGATGGTGACTGGGATGTGTGTGAATCATTGGATTGGGTTGATGGATGGGATCGCATATCACTTCCACTTGATCAACGTGCAATTGTTGAGTTAACTCCATTTGAAGAAGACCAATCATCTATTTCTATATATTTTGATCATGTATCAGACCTTGTACAATCTGGTATGATGCATTTCCTTAACATTTTTTTGTAAAATTTACGTAGTCTTGAAACTCACATTAATGGCCTTCTATCACACGAAAAATATTTGATCATATACCTACAATCATACTATGTAGGACACATATACGCAGTGGTTGCCTCAAAAGATAGTGAATGGGGTGGTGATTACTGGTTGGCATGTTGTATAGAGGGAAAGCAAATCCTCATTATGTCTATGACTAATGATGAAAACAACCACTTCCCCATCGGGTCCATGGTTATTAAAGGTGAATATCTTACACATGACAACAATGCAAGAAAAGGGTGGATATGTTTACAGGGATTACAAACTAGGTGCAAGTGTGTATCACTTTACCAACTTAATCATTGGTACAAACCTCTAGGTACAAACAATGCCTAGTCGGAATTCATCGAAGGTACACTACTTCTTACTGGATACAAAGCACGAGAGACTAATGGAGACCATCATTATAAGAGATGATCCGGAGGGCTTGGTTGTATGATAATAGGTGGGATCTAGCATGATGAGGTATGTATCATAATTGTAATTTTCCCATGTATGTTTCTTATGAATATGTCAATTTTGTGTTCTTGTACGCTACTTCTTACCGGATACATAGCACGAGAGACTAATGGAGACCATAATTATAAGAGATGATCCGGAGGCCTTGGTTGTATGATAATAGGTGGGATCTAGCATGATGAGGTATGTATCATAATTTTAATTTTCCCATGTATGTTTCTTTATGAATATGTCAATTTTGTGTTCTTGTATGCTACTTCTTATCAGATACATAGCACGAGAGACTAATGGAGACCAACATTATAAGAGATGATTCGGAGGCCTTGGTTGTATGATATTAGGTGGGATCTAGCATGATGAGGTATGTATCATAATTTTAATTTTCCCATGTATGTTTCTTATGAATGTGTCAATTTTTTGTTCTTGATATGTGAAAATTTCCATAATGTTGTTTATAAATATGCCAAAAATTCTCTTGTATGTCAAGTTAAAGAACAAGCCAAATTTTACGTATGATCAATAAACCATATATATCAATCATATGAACATTTCAAGATCTCATTCACATGATATACATAACATTAAAATACATACATGTACTTCTGTAGGTCATACCCTGATCTTATCTTACTGTCACAACTCAATTCAAAATCAATCTAATGTCCAACTCAACTTTTTCAAATCCGGTGGACTTATGCTTCAAATAATGTTGATTCACGAAGTTGAATTTAGTGTGCATGTACTGAGATCATTGAAACCTTTAAATATAATAGTTTTTTCATGCACGGTTTCCATTCTATGCCTTGGGTAGGGATTCAACAGGTGTCCCAGAAAGCCTGTAGGAGGTGGGATTCAATGTGCCACAGAATCATGACCGTTGCTCGGATCGATGAACCGTCAACTCCATTGGATTCAAAACATCAGGATAGTGCTAGGGTGGCCCTATAATCTAGTTCCATGGAGAAGAGACCATTATTTTGGTCAATTTTGGAAACTAGGGTTTTGCTTAGTAAGTGAATGTGAAATTTTTGCACATGGGGGTCAAATTCACATATTGCTCGACCATGAAGGCATGGATAGCGTTTCCACATAACAGGTTCCTAAACACACTTGTACGACCCACTGAAATCCCTTTTTTATGCATGGTTTCCATTCTATGCCTCGAGTAGGGATTCAACAGGTGTCCCTGAAAGCCTATAGGAGGCGGGATTCAACGTGCCACATAATCATGACCATTTCTCGGATCGATGAACCATTGGATCTGTTGGATTCAGGACATCGTGATAGTGCTAGGGTGGCCCTCTAATCTGGTTCCATGGAGAATAGACCATTATTTTGGTCAATTTTGGAAACTAGGGTTTTGCTCAGTAAGTGAATGTGAAATTTTTGCACGTGGGGGTCAAATTCGCATATTGCTCGACTGTGAAGGTGTGGCTAGCGTTCCCACATAAAAAGTGCCTAAACACACTTGCATGACCCACCTGAAGCCCTTTTTTATGCATGGTTTCCATTCTATGCCCCAGGTAGGGATTCAACAGGTGTCCGTGAAAGCCTATAGGAGGTGGGATTCAACGTGCCACAGAATCATGACCGTTGATTGGATCGATGAACCTTTAGCTCTGTTGGATTCAGGACATCAGGATAGTGCTAGGGTGGCCCTCTAATCTGGTTCCATGGAGAAGAGACCATTATTTTGGTCAATTTTGGAAACTAGGGTTTTGCCCAGTAAGTGAATGTGAAATGTTTGCACATGGGGGTCAAATTCGCATATTGCTCGACCGTGAAGGTGTGGCTAGCATTCACACATAACAAGTTCCTAAACACTCTTGTACGACTCACCAGAAGCCCTTTTTTATGCACGGTTTCCATTCTATGCCCTAGGTAGGGATTCGACAGGTGTCCCTGAAAGCCTGTAGGAGGTGGGATTCAACGTGCCATAGAATCATGAGCATTGCTCGGAACAACAAACCATCAGCTCCATTGGATTCAGGACATTGGGATAGTGCTAGGGTGGCCCTCTAATCTGGTTCCATGGAGAAGAGACTATAATTTTGGTCAATTTTGGAAACTAGGGTTTGGCTCAGTAAGTGAATGTGAAGTTTTTGTACATGGGGGTCAAATTCACATATTGCTCGATCGTGAAGGTGTGGCTAGCATTCCCACATAACACATGCCTAAACACGCTTTCACGACCCATCGAAATCCATTTTTTATGCATGGTTTCCATTCTATGCCCCGGGTAGGGATTCAATAGGTGTCCCTGAAAGCTTATAGGAGGTGGGATTCAATGTGCCACATAATCATGACCATTGCTCGGATCGACGAACCATCGACTCTGTTGGATTCAGGACATTGGGATAGTGCTAGGGTGGCCCTCTAATCTAGTTCCATGGAGAAGAGACCATTATTTTGGTCAATTTTGGAAACTAGGGTTTTGCTCAGTAAGTGAATGTGAAATTTTTGCACATAGGGGTCAAATTCGCATATTACTCGACCGTGAAGGTGTGGCTAGAGTTCCCACATAAAAAATGCCTAAACAAGCTTGCACGAACCACCGAAAGTCCTTTTTGATGCACGGTTTCCATTCTATGCCCCGGGTAGGGATTCAACAGGTGTCCTTAAAAGTCTGGAGGAGGTGGGATTCAACGTGCCATAGAATCATGACCATTGCTTGGATCAAAAAACACTCAGCTCCGTTGGATTTCAAACATCAAGATAGTTCTAGGGTGGCCCTCTAATATGCTTCCATGGAGAAGAGACCATTATTTTGGTCAATTTTGGAAACTAGGATTTTGCTCAGTAAGTGAATGTCCAATTTCTACACATATGGTTCGGATTTGCAAATTCCTTGACCGTGAAAATGTGGCTAGTATTCCCACATGGAACCTGCCTAAACATGCTTGCACGACCCACTGAAAGCCCTTTTTGATGCACGGTTTCCACTCTATGCCCCGGTTAGGGATTCAACGGGTGTCCCTAAAAGCCTGTGGGAGGTGGGATTCAACGTTCCATAGATTGATGACCATTGCTCGAATCGATAACCGTCAGCTCTGTTGGATTCGGTACATCACGATAGTTCTCGAGTGGCCCTATACTCTGGGTCCATGGATAAGGGATCATTTTTTTTGTCAATTTTGGAAACTAGGGTTTTGTTCAGTAAGTGAATGTGAAATTTTTGCACATAAAGGTCAGCTTGAAGGCGATTGTAGATCTTCCCCTCATATAAGAGATGTGAGCATTTTTATGATGAAATGAAAGAGGAGAAAATGCCATTACATCAGTAACAGTATAATGGAACATGTTTATGTTTAGAAATAAGTGGCCATTCTATTACACCATTATTACAAAATATATATATCTTCACGCTACGAATGCTTCGAAAATGCCATGTACATTAATCACACATAACTTTCATCTCTTTCAAATTTGTTACTTGAGGACATTCATCAAATGCCATGTACATTAACACAATGATAAAATAATGTGCAGGACATACATAATGTGCAGGATATAGTCATAACCATTATTTTGAATCAACCTTATAATACTCAAATACTTTTAGGTTTGATGTGTATCCCATTTATTCGTTAGATGAAAGACATCATGCCAATTTTTTATTTATTTATGTAGACCACACTGGTGCATCATTTAAGTGTGTCAACTTCGTGCATCCTTTCAACGCTTGTTAGGTTGTTATGTGGGTAAGGTGCTTTTGTATTCCAGCAAGTTGGATTAGTTGCTTAGCTGTGCTGGGTGCTTAAATGTGTATTAGACCTATGTTCCATATTTTTTGAATACAATTTGACATTGTTAATATAACATTATATATGCAATTGGATCGTGGTAAAAAACAATTAAAATGTACATTTTTGTCATTACGTAATTTATTGTAATTGTGCATTGTTCTCAAATTTATAACTGATATCTCCATACAATTGTAAAATCTATAAAAAAATTGGGAACATTACACATAGAAACATTCTTCGCCACACATGTATAATCACACTTAAAACACTGAACCATGAATATCTCAAGAGCCTTGATATGAAATATTTTTTATACCATGAAAGTTATAATACAAAAATATAAGGCCTATCTATGGCCTGTCAATGTACATGTATCAAAAACATATTTGATGTACATGTGCAAATAAAAGTACATCTGTCCTGGACCGCGCCCCTATACTCTAACTCCGGATTGTACATAAAAATACATATTTGTCCTGGACTAACACATCAAAATTCTAACTTTTTCTTATTTTTCCCGGACCCTGATGCTCTTTGGCTCTATCTACAACCACTGTGCATCTCTGGTGACTGCAAATCAATGACAATATTTCTTGATCAGGTAATTGAACTAGTACTGTCCATCAATAACAAAGTTCGAAAATTTAAAATATGTCTCAATTGTAAATAAAACAAAGACTCACTGCATCCGTCGGGGGTATAGGTGCCTATGGTGTCGAGGGTGTAGGTGCCTCTGCTGTACTCCACCTTGCAGCGAGCCTCATTGCCATGCTTCTCTGCGAATGAAAAAAAATATGTCAATTTTCTCAAGAATTATCAACATGTACATGAATGAGAAAGTACTAATCAATTAGGTAAAAAATGAACATCTCACCGAAAAAACCATTTCTAGGGTATGAGGCTGGTACTCTTCAGTAGTAAGAGGAGCCGTAGGTTGAACATCAACCTCAGTTGAGTGCACTAATGGACTAGGGTGTGGCTACATTCACCAAATGATTAAATAGTTAGACATCGTGCATGTCTAGAAACAATACAAATGAAATGTACAATTACAAATAGTCAAGTAGATGTACCTCACTGTGACTTATACCTATTGTAGATGCGGAATTAATAGCGGAATCAACAATCCCACTAAGGTCTGGCACGAATGAATCTACATCTTGATCCTGTAAACATGCGAAAATAACATTAAGAAAAACCACCTGTGAAGTGAATACATAGATAACCAACAACTACCATTGGAAGTGTGTACATTACTGTGGGATGAGTAGGTTGATCCTCATGCACACCTGCTCTATTCAAGGAAGAGGGAACTCATCTGGTGTAAACAACCCCCTTATCTATGTTTGGACTACGGGGAGATCCAAACCAAAGAGGTGGTGTAGGGATCTGCGATGACGTTTGCATTCATAAAGTGTTACCATAGTTAGACATGGATTTGAATGGATGGAATAATATGTACTGAAAAAATAACATGTTGTAATATACTTACCCCTTCCTGGGACATATCTCCACCATGGGAGTGATCGCTTCCATCAATTTCTTGCCCCTCTTCAGATGCCTCTAGCATCTGCAAGTTTAAAAATTATATTTACATTAGTGATCTATAAAGGAGTGTATATTAAGAAATTTAAATAATTCGAACAAGATTCAATCATAACCCATGTACTTACATTCTTCAAGTAGTCGTAAATTCCACCTTGGACTATGTCGTTGATATCAATGTCTCCAGCATCACGTTCTAAGTGGGGTTCTTGCAACTTCAAAAATTGTAAATATTAGACATTTTAATAAATTAATCAAGACTAACACATGCATTAACAAAATTATATGTAATAAAAAAATGACAAGTGCTTAAATATTACCTCAATTGTGGTTTTTTGGGCCTCGAGTACAACCACACCGGGTGCAGTACCACCCCCGTGAGAGGCATCAATCTCCTGCAAGAGTAAATATTGCATATATATTATGAATCTTTTAATATGTTATATATAGTATGGAACAATTAAAAATTGAACAATAACAGAGTTTTAAAACAATGTCCTTACCCGACCACCAGTCATCGTAGTGGTACCATGTCTTGGTCCAAGACCATAACAGGGCCCCCCACACAATGTGAAGACGTGTGGCTCGCTCTGAGGCACATGGGATGTCGGTCTATCCCCACCAATAGATATCCCTCCACCGCCAGAAGCTGGTGGTTGTACACCAGCAGAGGAAGAGGGTGCTCTTTGGTCAATAGTGGTCGTGTGTTGAGAGACCATCTCAGCTAGAGTAAAAAATGCATCCTGTGTCTGGGAAACCATGTCATGTGCAGGAGGTATGTCTGCCCTCGGTAGCTGGTCATGGGGTGCAGGTATCTGTGGATTGGCATCTCTATGCCTAGGATGGGGTCGGTGTTGGGGCATCCCCCTACCAACTCCCTGGAAGCCCAACATGTCAAAATAGTTGACATGTTTCCCCATCACAAACTCTGCATACAATTTTTGGAGGAAGTACATCGGTACTTCTCTATTGTTGTAAGGGGGAATGTCAAAAAGCATGTACCACCTATCCATCCAATTGTCTCTGATGGGTGGAAAAGTGCACCAATCAATAGAAATATGTGGCCTGCTGATCTTTGGAATGTCATCCGTCCCAGGCAGTCTAAACAATGAATAGATGGCTTGTTTTGTTATTTTCATCTTTTTTACCTCGTTGTAACTCAACCCATCAGCATATTGTTGCCTTTTCCTCTCCCTGTAAGATGCGATGCTATACAAATCATCATTCGATCTTCCAATCGTATCAACAATAGACAACAATGAATCTAACAAGGAGTGGCGGAGCTCATCTCCACCCCTCCAAGCCGAACCAATCTCTCTCAAAAGGCCAATAAACCTCAGTATCTCCGCATTGTTATGATCCATAGTAGCCACTACAATCATAAATACAAATAAAATATCATTAAAAATATAAACACATGATATAATGACATATCTAAGAACTAAAAACTATATAACTATTGACATGTAAACTAAATCTATCATGTAAATTTAAAAATTGATCTTGAATTTTACAGTAAAGAATAAACATTTAACATTTTTTCATTTCATATTTATGTCCTAAATTCAAGTATTAATTCTAATTTTTAAGTACATGCATGTGTACATAAAGTGTCTTGAGTGCATATGTTGATTGCGAAGCTCCTCTATCTTATTTTAAGGCTTGGATTATGAAGTTTCCTCGAAATTGTGAGGTGCTGATTATTGCCTTTCCAGGACTAGCTCCCAGATTGCGGGTAGAGGCAACAACTAGACCCTAGAATAGGCGGCATAATGTGATGTTGATGAATAAAATCCCAGTATAGGCAACGATTTTGTTAGATATGTAATTATTTGTTGTAGTGTGATGTTTTTTGGACTCCAAAGGCTATTTAGCAGAACTTTATGGATTTTATGGTTGCAAGGGTTCCATTGGATTAAATATCATGTATGATCTAGTATGTGATTGGCATGTTTAATCAAATACACCAAACTACCTATGTATCTTCACATTCATAGAGTCTATTGTTGAACTTTGTTGTCTTGACCAAAGTAACCAAAAAGTACCCTTCGTTCAAGACGAAATTTTTGTTAAAAGCACGGGAAGCTTCTATATCTTATTTTGACACTTGGATTGGGAAGTTTCATCAAAACTATAAGGTGTTTATTTATGTTCTTGGAAGAGCAACTTCGAGAAGTTTCATCAAAATTATAAGGTGTTTATTGATGTTCTTGAAAGAGCAACTTCGATATTTTGGATAGAGGCAAGGGATTTCCCATGTTTGTTTATTTATTTTATGGGAATATATGAATTCTACTTGATTTTGTTTAGTTGTATATTCAAGCTTGCAACATAATTGACAAACTTTGTGTATTTTTTAATTTTGGTTTGGATTCACAACAGTGAAGTTTGTTTGTTTTTTATGAGTTAATTGGGGTTTTGGCTTAAATTGGGCATGTAAATTACTTATGCAAACTTGCAACGTGCTTGACAAACTTTGCATAATTGTGGATTTTGGTATGGATTCACAAGGATCCTTGTGAATATGCATATGGAAAAAGTGAAATTCATTTCTTTTTTGAGTTAATTGGGGTTTTGGTTTCCATTGGGCATGGGAATTTTGGGTATGAATTTTGGTAAATAATCAAAATTATTTAATTTTTATCATTAAATTGGGGAATTGGTTTCAATTGGCCAATTACATTGGGGTTCTTGTTTCCAGTGGCCAATTCCATTGGGTTTTTGTTTCAATTGGCCATAATTTAATTTAATATGGTTTAATTTTTCAATCTAGGGCAAATAAATTGATTAAGAAAGAGAAAAAACATGAAAAGAACTAAGGAAAATACCTCACAAAGAGGAGGTTTATCCAAAGGTGGAGATGGAGGGCTTTGGCACACCCAAAATCGCGTTCGCCCAGTCGATATTTGCTCCTCATTGGTCCAATAATCATGCGGTGAGGAAAAAAAGACGGCTGCGGCCTATTTAAAAAAAAACAGGCTTTCCAAATTGTGCCTTCATTTTAGTGAACAAAATCACGCACGTAATTTTTTTTCACTAAAACGGAGGCGCGTTTTGGTTTACTATCCTAGTTGGCATGCCTATTGGTAGCCTTGGGACTAGGCTTGGCAGGTTCAGGATTGCTTGGGATGATTTCTCTTTTTTGGATTAAGAGTGATTGACTTCACTCCGCCATTGCATCTAAAAGGTCCCTTAAGTTCTTGCACACACCCCCTTATTACATATTCATTCAATAAGCATTATGACAGACACATATGAGGGATTCTTCATAAACAAATGTAGAGAGACCCATTCATATTTACTTATTTACAACATACATGCAACAATAAGAGGAGAACATGATCATGATCATCAGATGAGCAGTCATTGGATCATCATAAATAGGAGGAGAACATGCACCGGATCGACGTCGTCGTAACACTTGCCTGCAATGGTTTTACCAATGAAGGCATTACCCATGAGATATTTGTGGAAGCCAAAGTGTTTCGAATTGGATAGATTGTAGAGAAACTCCAAAATAAATTCACAGAGTTAGATCACAAGTGACACCCAATACACCTCTAGAAGTACTAGAAGAGAGAAGAAATGCAACAATAAATGCTACAAAGAAAATAGAAGAGGCGGAGGCACTTTGTTCCAAAGAAGTCAAGCAATTTTCTTAGGTGTGGGAAGCTTTAATTGGTGATGAAGAAATAGAGAAATTCACATAGAAGCTATGCACTGTTGAGACAAAGGTAAACCAATTGAAGAGTGAGATGATGAAGATGCCATTAGTAGAGAAAATGGTTAAGTCTTTCGACATGAAGAGGATATAACAGCAAGTCAAAACATTGCAAACAGAACAACAAAAGAGGACTGGAAGGGTCACAAAAATACAAGCAGAGGCAGAGAAAATTATAGATATAATTCAACCTATATGCCAAAAAGTGCAACAAGCAATAGAGTCAGCAAGACTTACAACTTTGAAACACATCAGTTATGAACTTATCAAAAATTTGAACAAAACAGAAGCATAAGTACGGGAGGAGACATAGTGCATAGTAAAATTATTTCAGTATTTTCAAAGTAAAGTTGTAAAAATCAAGATCTCAAAGTAATGTGGCTCCGGACGAGTCATTGGTGAGTGTTGGGGGCTTGTTTGCCCTAGGAAGAGTTAGGCAGAATTCATCCATAATTCGTCTTGGTAAGATAAAGAATCTGGTTGCAAGACAGAAAAGAAGGGAGGCAACGAGAGAATAAATGCAACGAAAGAGGAGAATCTACAATGGAAGAGCATCAAGGACGGAAGGATTGGTGATAAGAGAAGCCCCGACGAAAGAAACCATGAAAGAAGAAGATCAGAGTGGTGAAAAGGACAACTGGGTTGATCGTAGGTAAGGAGTTAGTTAGAATAAAGCACGAATTTGGTAATAAAGCATCATTGTATTTTGGTTCAATAGTGCCTATTTCCAGTTGTAATTGAATGTATGAGAATATAAATGACAGCTTGCCGGCTGACAGAAAAGAGTCGATTGATTAGCACATGTAGAAGCTTATAAAACATAGAACCCAAAAAGTGTGTGGGACTGATGTTGGTTATTCATTGTTTTGTTAGAGAAGATAAGAGGGGAGTTGATTATCCATATGAAGGATCTAGGATGTGTGCGGATTGACAGAGGAGTGAAAAATAGAGGAAGTATCTAGACCTAAAACCTAAGAGCATGAGGGGAGAGAAGTCTGTATAAATTTTAAAGAATACCTAGAGAAGAGTTTGCAAGTTGAGTGCGCAGAAAAAATGTACTAATATATTTCTCATGCCATATGAAGAGTGCATTTGTGGTTTCTCCCAGATGGTTTTACACGTTAATTGTTGTCTCTGTGTGTAATTGATTAATGTTCTTATGATTGTTGCATGTATGTTGTAAATAAGTAAATATGAATGGGTCTCTCTACATTTGTTTATGAAGAATCTCTCATATGTGTTTGTCGTAATTATTATTGAATGAATCTGTAATAAGGTTGTTATGTTTATTATTATGATATGTGGCGACCACTAGTTAGACTAGGATCTTTAATGAAAATAGAAGGTATAAGAAGTATAAACCCTGGATTCACTTGAGCTCTATGATAAGGTATAACGAGTGTAGAAAATCCCCACCTAACTACAGAAACCTAGTTCTGGCAGTTCCCCATAAAGATATCTCGGTTGAGCCCTGCTCTGTCAGGCCGATATCTGGGTCTTTGTTCACAACAGAGGATCTGAACCTAGGTCGACCAGAGGATAGAAGCCAACAAGGCTGATATTAGAGAAATTTGTAGTCATTTATGCCACATGAATTTGTATATTGAAGGTTTATAGAGGTTGTGTGTCAAGTTACTGCACATATTTCTAGATTGCACTCTTGGTTGCATGATGCTAAGTAGGATATCCATTAGCTCCTGCCATAGATGTTTGGCTTGGATACTCACTTGGATTATGTAGAAGGTAACATATGTGCATATAGAGCACATGTTCATACAATCCATGCCACCCTGGATTGACGTGACAATCTTATTATTGCAAACCAATCTAGAATGAATCACTACTTTGGAAACAAGGGAACTAAGGGATCCTTTGTTCGCCAACCTATTCATGCAGTAGTGTCTATCTAGAGCTTGAAGGAGAAAGAATAAGAATATGTTGAAGAAAATTCTAAAGACAAAGTCATGGATAGTGGCTATGGTTCTAATTAGTCTTAGTTGTCTATGATATTTTTTGTTAATTAATTTTTGGACAACTCGTTAAAATTTACAGTGGTATAGTCATTTTTAGTTATATGGAAGCATCTATAAAAATTTTGATGACTATATATAGGATGAGTAGCTTGTTTAGAAACTCTATAAGCTTTCTTTTTGAAAGGATATAATGTAACATTTTGTTGTTGATTTTCTTCATCTTTTTTATAAATATCAATTTCTCTTTTTAGTTTAAAAAAAAGAATAAATAGAATTAGCATAAATTCTTTAGACACAAAGGATACCATTATTTGTAAAAATGTTAAGTGTTGATAACATAAACATAAACAAATTCACATAATAAGAGTTAATAGAGCTAAGATAAATTTTTAAAACATTGATTTTCTAAAAGAAAAATATGAATGCTCATACACATTCAAAAAGAAAAAAATTATGAGATCACAAAAACATATTTATAAAAGAATAATTTAAGCCACTATACAATTTCAATTCTCTTTTCATGATTTCTTAGTAAAAAATCTAGATGCTCATGCTATCATCATGCTCTATGAATAAACATTGAATTTTGAAAATCATTATAAAATTTTAATTCACCTTAGTAAAAGATAGAGATACTCATGTGGTTATGTAATTTCTAATTTAATTTACTACTAAACTTTGAATTTTGAAACTCACATCCAAGTGACCTCCAAATGTCACATAGAATTGGAGTGAACTTAACATTTATGAGTAAACTTTGCATTTTAAAACTTACATTGAACTAACCTCCAAATGTCACCTAAAACTGAAGTGAACCTTCTATAACATAAACATATAGGAGATGTATTTGAGATTCCAAAATTAACCATTTGAGCATACTGTGGCGTAGACCATTCTCCCAAGAAACTCAAATAGAAAAGGTGCTCAATGTCAAGGAGTAGTAGTCCCTTTTAATTTTCCAGTTGTATCTAGTAATTCATTTTTAAATAATGGTTAGGGCTACCTACTTCAACTCTTCAAAGTCCACATTCCTTGATTTTGGAGGATGAGAAATTATTAAGAAAAAAATACATCATATACATTGTATAGTAAATTCAATAAAAAACACCGTATGAGGCTCACATATTATTTTAGAAAGGATTTCATCTACTAAGGTACCATATGAAGTTGATAAAATATATTATTTAATAAAGCTGTATATTAAATTTAATAAAATGTACTCTATGAAGGTGACATATTATTTTAGAAAAGATGTCATATAAAAAGATAACATATGAAGTTGAGATATTAAAATATTATTTTAGAAAAGAAGACATTTAATAAAAGTAAGATAAGATAAAATAAAATAAAAATATTTATAAAAATAATTAATTGATTAATTTGGTTAATATAAAAATAATATAATTGATTTTTATTAAAATATTAAATTTATAATATAATAATATTAATTTTTTTTTGTTGGTTAAGTGCCCTGAGACTTGTTGGGTGAACCTTTGGTATGAGAAATCGTGATCCAGGGGAATCTAAGCCGTCAAAATCACCAGGGGATCGCACCTAGCCTGGCCATACCAACCCTTAGCATGGTTGGATTTAAATGTTGCCTTCTAGGAGTAGCGGATTTTGATTCTGGGCCACCAAGCAAACGAAACCCCTCTCAATACTTTGCTCTATCGAAATTTGACAATAATATTAAATTATTACAAATATATAAATATTATTAAAATATTAAAAATAAAGTGTACGTATTAACAAAATTTTATTTAAAAATAAAAAATTTAACAAATCACCAAAACTTTGCAACTCTAAATCATTAATAATAACAATTTCTAAAACCATGAGATCCCATCATAAAATTCGAGCTTTTATATATATATAAAAGTCTCCTACCAAAGTCTTTATTAAGAATACCAAAGTCTTTATTAAAAATACCATGGGTGAAATTTTAATCTTCAAGTCTCTTCACCTCTATGTCATGCACCCCACGACCCCTCTTTAATCATAATTATCTTTTAAGATTTTTATCTTTTTATTTAATCTCAATAACTTGAGAATTGTATCACGGTGAAATTTTTTTTTGTTGATAGGTGTCCTATACTATTAGGAATAATTATATATATCTAATTTTTTTATTATCAAGTTCAAGTTCCTTATTCTAAACCAACTTTAAAATAAAATCAGATCCAACTTGTGTTTATACTCGTTATTACACTGTACACTTAAATATTTTTGTTTATTAAAGGTTCTTTGTGTGTTGATTGGTGTCTTATACTATTACAAATAATTTACTTTTATCAAATTTAAATTAATTTATCCTAAACCACTATTATAATTAAATCAATACTAACTTATTTTATGTTTTTTATTATTAACATATAATTACATTAATCATCTAATCATCTTACCAGAATTCCAAAATTAATACAATAAAAAGAAATTCTATTTACAAGAATTACAGAATTAATAGAACTTAAAAAAATTCCATTTACAAGAATTCCAAAATTATTACAAGGAAAAAGAAATGGATAAAATAAAATAGTTAAAGTATTTAATTAAAGATTCTTTTATAGAAAATAACACTAACAACGAACAACAATAGAATTTACAGCGGTAAAATCAAAAGACTACTTATATATATATATATAGTTATATAGTTAACAATGATCAGGAACAATTCTGGTCCAAGAACATATGATAGAGAGACTTAAGTAAGATAACCACTAAATTGCCTCCATTGTATGACCTTTCAAACAAAAATCTGCATGTCTTGTCTTTGCTGACTACTAATTACTTCAAAGATTTAAAGAAAAATTAGTAGATAGACATGACATTCTATTAAAGCTACTTGAACCTCAAAAATGGCACTCTACCGTGCATAGCATGGAAATGTAACTATTCGCTGATCACAGATTAAGCTCGGAACCCGATGACGGAACCTAGTTAACGAGAGAGAGCCAGGAAAGAGAGTGTCAAAAAGACGATCGTCGGTTACCAACTGCTTTTCCGATTCCGACTAATGAAGAATAGGGACGATATGAGGGGACCACGCTAGCCAGCTAGCTTAAACAACATGTACGCGATAAGCTCGGCTTGTGGGATCCCTCTTGCCATAGCTATCGTATAACACTAGCTCTGTGCCAACGAATGCGAGCTGTGTCAGCACTCTTCTAGCGGCTCTTTGCCTGCTTTTATTTATTGCTTTGGGGATGTTGGGTGATCGTTGGATATATTGGAACATCTTGACATTTTGGCGGTTGTTTTATCATTCGCCACGTGCATTATCTCGGACCTCTTTAGATCCATAATAAATCCCTTGCATTATCTCGGGCCTCTTTAGATCCATAATAACTCCCTTGCATTTGATGATTGTTTGGTGCGTATCTTCTTTACTAGATGAGTTGCATGTAGGCCTGGAATTCGACAGCCTACAAGACATATTTTCATTTTCAAGAGGCATTTGACACTTGGATCCAAATTTAACACGTCATCATCTACTGGCTTGCAAAATTACATACCGTCAATTTGACTTTCACCTGGATTCTTTACCCGTCATAAGTTTTAATACCTAATCCAGTGTAGATCCTATAATATATATGCTTGGATGGGAATTACTGCCAGAACAACGTATATCCTATAATATATATCCTTGGGCATGACCGCCAGAACAACATTATAAACTTTAATTGAAGAATAGAGATTATGGATGACAACTCATAACATTGATGACAGGTTACTAATGGCGGAATTAATCACTAATCACGATATATTTCCAAAGCAGGCCTGATTCCCCGAATACTAGCAGGTATATTGTAAATGGTGGGTGAATTAATTGATCATTAAATGGCTCAGCCTGCTCTACTAATAGCTATTTTCACAGTCGGTTGAACTCTCATAGTCCCCATTTCCATCTTCTCTCCTCATTCCTCTAGGCTCCCACAACCTGCTCTGCTTTACCTTTACCTCCTGCATTGATCCCTTTCAAAGATTTCCTCTCCTCATTCCTCCAGGTTCCCGTAGCCTGCTCTGCTTTACCTATGCCTCATGCGTTGATCCCTTTCCTCTGTACGAATCACACGACTAGATCCAACATTGCCAACATAGGTTATTTTGGTGACAAATCACACGACCGGCTAGAGTTTTAAAGGATCAAAGCGCCATTGAGCAACTATTCACGACTAATGATTTTCATGGGTAAGATGAAATCTTATTATACATATTTTCATTTTGATAGGAAATTTCGAATTAACTGACATGCATCATAGTTTGTTATGAATGAATCCCAATTATTCTGTAGGTTGATGTATGTTCTTTTGTGAGTTTATGTATAGAAATGAATACTAGTCATTAGCATTGACAACAATTCATTATATGTGTGTAATTTTTTAGTTTTTTGTAATCCGGCTTCTGGCTTGGGTTTAAACATGGATTTTATAGAATCCTAACCAACCTATCTCATTATATTTAGGTGTGTTAAAGATGGGAAACAACTTTCCCCTATTAATGTTGGCATTTTCATGTCTTAGGATCCTCCTGATGTTTCATTGTATTCGATGGCACGTCTGTGAAATGTCTTCCAATTGACAACTACCACACAGAGTCCAATTCTCTTCATAAACTAAGTCCCACATTTTAGAATATGTTGGGCGAGGTATAATGGGGTTTTAAAACTGGAAAATCTGTAGTGAAACCTCTATTTCACTTTTCTATTTGAGTTTTTTTGGATTTTTAAAGATCTGGGTGCAAAAACAAGCCAGGTGGAAGTTGGACATCTTTTTAGCAAACATCTTTGTCACAGCTGGGGCATCGGTTTCACTACAACAGCCTGAAACTTTAGAAACTTTATATGAGGAGAAGTTTTTACCTGGTACTGAAGAGACCTCCACCTGGTAAGATCTTTGGTCAAGTTGCACAGGATAAGCCCAATTTCAAATCTTTTAAAAATAAAATAAAATATTTTTTAATTGCTAGACATATAAAAAAAAATTGACACTTATGAATGGACATAAAACGTAAAGTGAAAGGCATGAAAAATACAAAACCGTCATTATATTGTCATTTGACAGGAAAAGTAGATTTGAAATTCTAGGCCTGGTTGCATGTGACTGTTAGAAAAAGAGAGATTTCTCTCTTTCCTTTAAAAATATTTATCTTTGATTTCGCCCATTTACGAAAACAAAACGAAAAGGGGAAATGTGTAAATGAATTTAAGGATGGGACAAAATTGCTGGGGAAAGAGCCCGTTTATAATTTTTATTATCCTCATAATGGAGAGGATAAGGGATAAGCAAGACAAGGACTATGAGGTAATGGAGAGGGGATTTTAAATAATAGCTTTAGGGTGTAAAAGGTGAGGGATATGGATTTTTAAATTTTGGTGATCATAGGAAAATTTATATTTAAATAATCATTGTGAAGTTGAGATTAAGTCTTTCTAGAATCATGAGGATCATCAGCAAGATCCTCAGTTGCTTCAATGAAGCATTATGAAGCATCTCTGAGCAAGATTCAATTCAAATAAAGAAGAGAAATAATCTCTTAGAAAGATAATTATATCTAATTAACCATCATGAAACATCTCTTAGCAAGATTCAATTCACAAGCAAAGAAAACATTGTGAAATTGAGATCTAGTCTTCCTAGAATCATGAGTATCACTAGCAAGATCCACAGTTGCTTCAATGGTTTCCTCAGCCCACTTTGTCCGAATGGGTGATTTATGATCTGAATGCATGTCATCATCATCATTAGGAATATCAGAATAAGAAAAACTAGAAAATGATTCATCACTTGCATCATCATGAAGTGGAGGATGTGAGCATTCCCCATGAGCTATTTTGACCTCTTGCATGAGCTCCTATTCGAACTATGCACTCCTTTCTATGAATTCCTTTTGATATGAGGGATTACAAAGATTGTATCCTTTTTCATATTTAGCATATCAAACCATGATGGAATCCTTTCTTTGAGGTTGCAAGGACTTTCTTTTCTCTGGAGGAATCCTAGCCCAAGCCTTTGAGCCAAAGACCCTGAAATGAGAAACACTTGGCTTGTGACCACTCCAAGCCTCATATGGTGTTTTTTCATCCAAAACTTTGCGAGGATATATGTTTTAGATGTATACAACACATTTTATTTCTTAAGCCCATAAATTAGGATTCAAATCCTTTGCTTCCAACATACAGGTTTACATCTCCTTGAGAGCCCTGTTCTTGTGCTCCGCAACACCATTTTGATGTGGTGTGTAGGGAACCGAATGCTGCATTTGGATGCCACATTCTTCAAAAAGCTCCTACAAACTCTTGTTCACATACTCCTTTCCATTTTCAGTCATAAAAACCTTGATATTGATCCCACATGAATTCTCAACTAGGGTTTTCCGAAATTTGTGAGTGTCAAAGACTTTAGATTTTAGTTTGAGGAAATATACCCAACAATGCCTTGAGAAGTAGTCTATGAAAGTCAATACATACATTGATACCCCATAAGAGTGTGTGGGAGGAGGCCCTATGAGGTCTGAATGAACCAAATCAAGCACTTGAACAAATCTACTTTCCTTCCCTTTCTCATAGCCGCGCTCTGCATGCTTTCCCACTACACATCCTTTGCATGTTCCATTTGAGATCTTGATAGAAGGAAGCCCTTCCACCATGCCTCCTTTTCTAAATTCTTGGAGGTAACTATAGTTTAAATGACCATATCTCTAATGCCACAACTTGCTTGTTGATGGGCCCTGGAATTGTCCATTTTCCATCACTTATCGACATATATTTCATCCATTTTCTTCCCATTATCGCCCATTTATCATTCCATTTTCCATCCATTTGTTGTAACTGTGCGTAAAACAACATACTACTTCCATTGATGTTTTAAGTGGTTAATAATGATTATTTTTCTTTATCTTTGATGAATTGAAGACTATTATGAATAATTTTACTACTGATGGTTTGTGGAGTGATTTGTCATGTATAGGATGCTCACAGCTAGCTGTTACAACCTTAACTGAAAGTGCATGCCACATAAGAACACCTTGATTTGTATCTCGACTTGTAGGTAGATGAAAATGAATCTCGAAAATTCGAGACATGGGTTTTATGCGTAACAACCTCATTTACCTGACATGTAAGGACATTTCAAAACAAAGCCACTGTTTGCGATATACAGGTGGTTCGTCGAGAGGGTATTTTCCATATTTATTGTTGCGACCTGTTCCAAAGTTGATAGCAGTTATGGCCATGTTTCAACTGTTACA
>LPNX011021313.1:0-70647 GCA_001517045.1 Pseudotsuga menziesii | reverse complement strand
ATTCCATTCTGATAATACATGCTGGCAGTTTCTTAATTCTGGAGTTGTAGACTTTCATTGTGGAGATCCATCTCTGCTCAGTGGAGGAAGGGCCCTCTTCCCTGAGCAAATGCTGGTAGTGTTGATTGTAGGTGTTTTATTTTGTAGATGTATTATTTGTTAGTTCATGCTTTCATTTATTATACTTATCATAGTTATTTTTATTATTTAGCTCATGCTTTCATTAGATTTATCATATTTCTTTTCCTGTTAATTCATTTTAATAGATCGTTGGCCAACATAGCATTGCTTCCAGGTTTATGTAGTTAGATCTTGCTTTGTAAGAGTTGATTTTTATTGCCATGTTTGAAGTGTGATTAGGCTTACAGTGTGATTTTATGAATACGCTTAGGGTTTGATTTATTTTCAAGAAGGTGTGATCTAGTTTACAAAGAGTTTCGATTTCATACCAATAGATAACAGTGTGAGGTAGAAATTGTGCTCACATAGATCTTGCATGATAGCTTTGAAATAAAATACTTCCTCGGGCTGATAATTTATGTTTAGCACTCTGCATGTTAAGTTTTAATTAATTGGCATATATTGGGCCCAACATTTTGGCACCGTTGCCGGGAAAGTTATTAATGGTGCAAAAGTACATTTGATGTTGTTTTGTAGATGCATTGTTAAAGTAGGGCATGTAGGTTGCATGATTACATTTCAGTTTATTGAATTTACTTTGAGTTTGTTCTTTTTCTTCTTTCTTTGCATTTAGTTTTATTTCATTTTCAATATTTGGAGCATAAATCTTATCATTCCCCTTAGTGGTGTTGTAAGCAACACCCATTCTACTAACAAGTGTTGATGCAATTGTAACTTCAGAATGTATTAATTCATATATTTTATGTATTGTACCCCGATGTTTATTCTGGGATGTGTCTATAATG
This sequence comes from Pseudotsuga menziesii, assembly GCA_001517045.1. Lineage (NCBI taxonomy): Eukaryota > Viridiplantae > Streptophyta > Pinopsida > Pinales > Pinaceae > Pseudotsuga > Pseudotsuga menziesii. The sequence goes on along the minus strand of LPNX011021313.1, from coordinate 69,721 downwards.
TATTTGAGTCATGTCATGCCCCGATGTTCCTATCATGAGTTTCTATAATGTAACAAGTCATGTCAAGTCATCGTGGGTAACCCTCCTATTGGTCAAGGGTTAAAGTCCCCGCAGTTGTGGGGCCCTAGGGTTATTAGACTATCCTAGAGAAGTCAACCCTAGGTGAGTCATTGTAAGTTGGGGCAATAGTCTCCACCGTTGTGTTAAGGATAAAACTCCTTGTTGGTCGAAGGAGGCAAAGTCCCCACAAGTTGTGGGGCACTAGGGTTATTAGACACTCCTAAAGATGTCTACTCTAGTAAGTAATTGTTAAGTGAGGCCGACATGTTGGAGTGGGTTTCAAGTGAATGAAAGAATATAAATATACTCGTGAGCCTCTCTATTTATCACACATACACTCACTCATTGGGGCGCATAAGTGAGAGAGAGAAGTTGATGGGACAAGAGAGAGACTACTGCTGTTGAGAGATCATCTTTATGTTTTTGGGTTTTAATTTTGGTGCTAATTATATCTCTGAGGAATTTGTGAGGTTTTCTCCATTTATGGTTTCCTCGAGGATAAACATTGTGTTCATTGTCTCTTGTGTTTGATTGCTGTGCTTGTTATTCTCTTAGTTAAAGATCCTAATGTATTGCTAGCTTAATGATAAAAATCTAACATGGTATTAGAGCTAACCTGAGAAGAAGATATTATGCAGCTGCAGAAGCTAGGGATTCTTACTTTTTGGGTCTCTCTCCACAATCCATCAGCAAAATTATGCTAGGATGACTCTCCATAGAAGGGCACATCTTTTTGTCGAAGCGGAATTTGATTCCGAGCATTTTCAGTTTTAATGCGGGAAATTAGGGATTCTTGCAGAAGAGGAATTTTTGAGTGAGCCCAGAATAGGATTTATCTTCTCATCAAAATTGAATTTTAGAGGCCTAGGTCAAGATTTTTGGTTGGGTGAAGCTCCAGGAAAGTCAAACCCTAGTTTGACCCCGAGCTGGAAAAACCCTAAAATACTAAAACTGATAAGTTTTGGTACATTCGCTATATATCGATATTGGAAAAGGATCAGGAGCTGAAAATTTTAGAGGCCTAATATAAAATTATTATGTACACTGTTTCCAAAATTCAATATCCGATTCACTATATTCGGGGAGATATGATCCCTCCAAGTTAGGGTTCCAGCCTCTTGCAGAATTCATCCCTAAAAAGGACACTTGGGGAGAATTGCTATATATTGGGTTAAAAATGTCCAAATGAAATTTCTAAAGATTTTATAGAAAGGGAATGGACTATACTTTCTGTGGTCTGAATTTGAGACCCAGAAGATAAAGCAATGACACGTGGAAGTCCGTACAACTTCACTATTCTAAACAATCCTGTAACAGGTCACCTTGAGAAAATGATCATAAGTCCCAATTGGTGAAACCAATTCTGATGAAACCTATGGTGTTGGAATAGGAACATGTGAGGCTACCTCATTGCGAAGTTTTAGACATAGAGGAGTAGTAATTTTAGAGATACCATGGAAACAGTAACAGGCATTTTGGTAGAAGAAATTGGAAAACTAGGGCTTCTTGTTCCGGGAGCTTCCCTCCACTGCTTTCAGAAAACGAGTACAATGGACAGCTCAATTTATAGAGATATATATTTTTATCCAATCAAATCTGAAAGATTCCTAGTTTTGAAAATTAGGGTTTTTTCTGACAAACCCTAGATCAGCCAGCTCCGGAACCAGGATGAACACCTCAAATCGATAAGATCTAATATTTTACTATTTGCATTTGAGGTTCTCATTTCAAAGTGATCTATCACATCAGCTTGATGATAAGCTTGGTGAAGTTGACAAATTCCAAGCATGGAAGTATTTGATCTCTCTGAAGAAAATGAATTAGACACCTACATGAGTAGAGAGGTTCCATTTTCAGAGGGAGATGAGGCTAAAAGCATTACACTAGAATAACTTGGTCAAGGCCAAGAAGATCATTGTTGATTCAATCACGGATCACACTGTACCTCAAGTGTCTTCCCTAAAGACATCAAAGATGTTTGAATCCTTGACTAAGCTATTTTAAGTGAAGAACATAAATCAGAATATGACCTTAAGAAACCAAATGAAGAATGTGAAGATCCAGAAAGCGGAGACCATACAGTCATCTCTCAAATCAAAGAACAACTTGTAGTAGTAGAAGAAGAAGTGGAGAATGCAGAAGTGGTGACAGCCACATTTAATGGCCTCCCAGGATCATGGGATTCATTCATGCGAGGAATGTGTGCCAGAAAGAAGTGATTACTTTTAGTAGACTTTGGGAAGAACACACATAATAAGAGAAGAGAAGATGGGAGAAACTGAAGATCAAGCTCTCACCATCCAAAGAAGATCCCTCAACCAATGAGGAATATGAAGAACTCAACTCTTGAAGAACCTCTTATCCACCTTAGCATTTGGATAAGAAGTGAAGCTATTATGAATGAAGAAGACGATGAAGCTAAAGGCTCAAGAAGGAGTCTACCCACGAAACAAATAAAGATAAGTATTCAATTGTCATTTCATGATATTGTTTTTGTTATGCATTTGTTTATATTCAGTTAATGTATTAAGCATGATAGAATGTTTGCATTAATGAAAGTATACTACTAATATGCATGTGATGGGTAAGTAGCTCATGGTTCTATACAACTCTCCATTTCTACTTATCTAGAATGAAACCTCTTTGTTGACATATTGGATTAGTGCACAATCTCAATGTTGTCCTAGTAGAGAAGGAAGGCATCTAGAAAAGTTTCCATGAGATATGGTTGAATGTTGTATTGGCTAAAGTAGTTGCATGACCATATATTTATGCATAAGAATTTTCCAGTATGAATATTCCTTATGAAATGTTTCTAACCATACAAATGCATTTGACTTGTAGGAAAGATCGCATACATAATCAGCTACAAGCAAAGAAGGATGAGACTTGTTTCGAAGAACAAGTGATGACATTTCAAAATAAAAAAATAATATGATGAATGCAGTGAAATCATTGATGCAGAACCTTCCAAGAACAAAGGGAAGATCAGTTCAAGAAGAATGATGTCTAGGATGCAGTATCGATACGTGAAGGAAAGTTCGTAGTTCCATCATGCAGTAGATGTGTTATCACTCCAGGAAACTCCTCTAGTTTGTAGCTCGAGGATGCCTGGTAACTTAAAATATTTTTAGGGTTTTCTGATATGGATCAATTCAGGTGACCTATATAACCTCCCACTCTCAAGACATGCATATAACTCACTCGTTTACAAGGCTTTTAGTTGCAATTTGCTCAGAAGTTTGACAATAAGGTGCAAGGATGGAGAACTCACTAGGATGGTAGACTTACACACATAAAACATGCATATAAATGGCTAAATCCTGATGAGGATGGTATTTATAAATCAAATATCACTAATAAACCAATAGGATGACAGCTATCGGCTTTTTAATACATCTAAAAATGACCTAAATGCATATTCAGGCATAAACACCGTAAAGAAAGAGATGATGGCTAAATAGATCACAACAAAAGAGCTTATATCATGAATAAGTAAAATGAGAAGCTTGAAATAATTATTGGCTCACAAATCCACAAAGTTGAACCATTATTATAAAATCAATCATGGTCTTTATAGCCTTCTACAAAAATGACAGATCCTCAAAATACGATCTGTTTACACAAAAATATTTGAAAGTGATAGTTTTCTCAGATTAGGGCTTCAAACCCTTGCTAAATATTTGTCTATCAATGTGAAGATCTAGTTCACTGAGTGAATTTTTAGTAATTGAAGTGGTCGCTCATAATCACCATTGTTGGTTCACTGTGAAATTGCCGCCAACAGCTAGTGTTTCGGCGGTTTAATGAAGTGGCCTTTCTTTCTTAAATCGTCGGGTTTTCTACCTTGTCACCGCAGTCGCCGATCAGACGCTCTAACCTCTAATCCATCGGTTCCTCATGCCTAAATGTTTCCACAATGTCGGCGTCTTAAATCCCTAGCATCCCGACAGTTTCTTCATCGACGATTTCCATCACGAGCTTGTCTGCGATCGGAAGCTAAAACAACTAATGCATCGAAACCTCAAAGAAGAATGCTACTTCTGTTTCGGAGGTGAAATGAACAAATTTTATCACTATCAAAATTCTTTTGACGAAGGAATCAGAGCTTTAGTTCTCTGTGCCACCGACACTGCGGAGGAGCTTAGTTTTAAATTCACCAATCTATAGTTCTTAGTTCTCCCAATCATCGATGACTTCCTATTGTCGCGCTATCGGAATGATTATTGATTGATCAAAGGCCTTGTTTGTTTGTCTTCTACCATTGCGGATCCTTAGTGGGCTATCTTTCCGATATGTATCCCTTACTTCTTCTGATCGCCGAAATGTTCATCTGATCGTGGAACCCGTAATAAGTTTGTCTTCCAATGTTTCATCTCCTTAGTGGACTATCTTGCCGATGATTTATGTTTTCAAGCTCTGATGCGTAGTCTTTAGTTCCTCCGATCGACGATGATTTTTTGTTATGGCGGAACCCATAGTCAGTTTGTTTCCCACTGTTGTGGCTCCTTAGTGAACTAACTTACCAACGGTTTATGTTTTCAAGATCCGACGTGTAGTCCTTTCGGATTACTATTTTCAAAACTTTATATATTTTTAACTGTCGGCGATTTTGCTTTATCTCTATCCGAGGTCAATAGGAGATGAATCAGAACTTTAGTTCTCTATGCCACCACAGTTTCAGAGCCTCAAATGACTAACGTCACGGCGGTTTCTTCATCGGCGACCATAAGCTCTATCTTCTAGGCCATCAATGCCCTAAGTCTCAACGTATTGACGCTTTCCATCACTAGGTCATCGGCGATCAGAAGCTGTAATCATTAATGTTTCGAAACTTCTTGTTTTGTCGCTACTACAGTGTCGAAGCTCTAAACTACTAGCTTCGCGATCGAAAATTGGAAGCTCTGTCCTCTATCTCATTGACGCCTTAGACTAGAACGCTGCCACAATGTCGGTTGCTCAACTCACTGATTTCCAAGTTGGAACTTTAAACCACTATATTTTCTGTAACGTCAGTTCTGTAGAGGACTAAAATTTCGATCACTGTTAAAAAATGTTTCGATGGTAGTTAAAAGATTCAACAATATGCCTAACTGTCGAAAATGTTTTCCATCTGTTATTTATCTTCCAACTTTCGGTGGCTAATGAGATGTTCTGATCCTCGCCCAAGCCACCGAAAGCTACAACTTTGTGAAATTTTCATAAAAAACAGAGGCATTCAAACTGTTAGTGACATTCATATCCCTCATTGCGTGAATAAAATTCTTCATACGAAAATAAGCTTATTTTGGGAGATAACATCTAGCTCCTACTTAGGGATGGGAACCTCCCTGTGAGGTCCCAAGAACCCCAGACCAAAATGCCTTTTCCTAAAAGCAACTAAGTAACTTAACACTAGATTTTATTGTTCCATTGGGCATGGAGTCTTATTCTGAAAGAAAAACAACCTACTATATAGTAATTTACAATCATAAGGCCTTAGAGCCTCAAATAAAATAGAGCTTCAAGAACCGCCCATTTACTGGGCCATCAAATACCTCTTCACCTTCCAGAATCTGTAATTTGAAGGTGTCATTCTTATGTACCTGGGCTATCACAAAAGGGCCAATCTAGAAAGAGTTGAATTTTCCATGTTTCCCCTTGTCTTGTTTGACAACATGCCACTTGAGGACCCAATCTCTGATCTGGAAGTTGTCTACCTTTTCTATTTTGTCAAACATGCCCTTTATCCTCTATTGATGAGCTTCTGATTTTCCTACAACTTGCTCTCTGATCTGCTGTAACTCCACCAAATCCATCATCCTTCTCATCATATCATTTGGTTCATCCTCCTCTTCCTGAAAGAACTTTGCCACTGGAAGGATGAGCTGGATAGGAAAGATGGCCTCAGTGCCATAAACTAGTTTGAATGGAGAAATCCATATGGATCTTTTGTTTGTCACCCTACTAGCTTATAAAGCAAACTTAAGCTTTGAGTCCTAGCTTTTCTTATTTGTCTCTAGCAATTTCCTGATGATTCTGACTAAGCTTTTGTTGGATGACTCAGCCAGGCCATTTCCTTGTGGGTAATAGGATATGGAGTGCACCAGTTGAATACCCATTGATTCACACAATTTAACTAATTCCCCATCCTTGAAAGCTGGTGCATTATCAGTTACTAACCTTACTGGGAAACCAAACCTGTTGAAGATGTTCTCATATAAGAATCTCATGATGACTTGATGAGTGGCATTTCTGGTGGGTACTGCTTCTATCCATTTGGTAAAGTAGTCAGTGGCTACTAAGATCCATTTATGTTGTCCACTGAAAGATGGATTTATTTCACCTATGAAATCTAGACCCCATTGCTGGAAAGGCCCATTCACTATAACAGGCCTAAGGGGCAGGGATTTGAGTTGCTGCTTCCCTATAAATCTTTGGCATTGGTCACATTCCCTTACAAAAGTGCATACATCAGCAAAGAGGACTGGCCAATAGTATCATGCTCTCAATATCTTGTGGGCTGTGGTTTTCCAGTAGTGGTGGCCTCCACATGTACTGGAATGAAAGTGATGCATGACCTGCTCTGCTTCCTCTTTATCTAGACACCTTAACAAAATTCCAGACTGATCCCTCCAATACAGCAATTTGTCAATTATGCAAAACTTAACAGATTTCAACTTAAGAGCTCATGCTTTGTTAGGAGTGAGATCAGGAGAAACTTCTAATTTTAGAAAAAATTGAAAGATACCTAAGTACCACTCACATGAAGATATGTTCTTAGCTACTAATGGACTGTTATTCTAATCTTGCTTTACTTCATTTTCAGCTGCTACCATAGTCTGCACCTTTGTTGATATGACACATGTGAAATTTATTCCCATTAGTTCATAGTTTTCTTTGGCCATGAGTTTGGCCAGACCTAATCCCTTTACCAGCTTGGTGGGTTTCACCTCTACATCAAACTCAATGAGTTTGGCAATCCATTTAGCCTATTTCTGAATTGGGTCATACTTCAGCTCAGCATCTCTCAGGGTTTTGCTGAAGAAATAAATTGGATGATCAAGACCTTCATCATTCTTTTGTAATAGTACAGCTGCCACGGTGTCATAAGATGCAAAAGAGAAAATGTAAAAACCCTTGGTGTAGTCGGGACTAATCAGGGTTGGGGCCTCCATGATGGATTTCTTAATGTCTTCAAAAGAGTTTCTTGCTTGGTCAGTCCATTTTATTTCTGCATCCTTTTTTAGCATGACTGTTATATGCTTTACTAACTCAGAGAAATTTGGAATAAACCTTCTGACAAAGTTTATCTTTCCTAAAAAGGACTAAATGTCTCTTTTTGACCTTGGTATTGACAACTGCTGAATTGCCTCCACTCTTACTAGATCGATATTTACACCTTCAGCTGAGACTATGTGCCCTAGGAGTTTTCCTTCATTGAGTGTAAACTGGGACTTCTTGGGGTTCAGTGATATTCCGTACCTTCTACACTTTAGAAATACCTTCCTTAAATGCTGCAAGTGGTCATGATGGTTGTGAGAGTAAACTGTTAAGTCATCCAAATATATCAGCACAAATTTATCTTTTAGCCCTACAAAAGCTAGGTCCATGGATCTCTGAAAAGTATCCCAACATTCATTAGCCCAAATGGCATTTTAGCATATATGAAGGTGCCCCAGGGGGTGGTAAAGGAAGTCTTCTCTTGGTCATCAGGGTGCACAACAACTTGGTTGTATCCAGAGAAGCCATCAAGGAAGGACATAAATCTAGCCCCTGAGACTTTTTGCATTAGGTGTTCCATCTTGGGCAGTGGATATTTGTCCTTCTTGGAACACTTGTTGAGGTTTCTAAAATCCACACACAACCTGATTTCTTCAATTTTCTTTCTTACTACTACCAGGTTTGTAACCCAATTGGAATATCTGAGGGGAATTATGATCTTGGCTTTAAGGAGCTTGTGGATCTCTTTTTCAATCACTGGTAATAGGAGAGGGATTATGGGTCTTAGCTTCTATTTGAAAGGAATGGTGTCCTTCTACAAAGGAATTCTGTGCTGGATGATATTGGTGTCATAAGTTTTTAGGTCACTATACTCCCAGGAAAAAACATCAGCAAACTCTTTTATCAAGCTGCAAACTTTAGTCTTCTCATTAGCATTCAACCCAGTGGAAATATTTCTCTGCTTAGGATGGATTTGGGTGCCTATTTTTTGCTCTTGGATAGCAGGGTCTAGCTCCTTTTTGGCAGGCTTGAGAGGGATGTCATTGTGATCAAACAGTTCTTTCAGTGGCACTAGACCTCAGGGTATGTAGTTGCTGGGCAATTGGACAATATTGTGCTTAGTCACTTTATCTTTTAACTTGAGCTGCTTGGATTCCTCCATGTTAAGGTTTTCCTGGTCTATGTGTATGTCAGAGAATTCATTTACTAACTGAAGGAATTTACTAAGCACCTCATCATTCGCAAACACCCTCCAAAATTTTACATTGTCTCGCAGAGAGGGTCTGTACTTGATCTGAACATCATAGCTGAGCTTAGGGGGTAAAGGAGGAACAAACATGCTTGCAGAGATGGCCAGGGAATTAGATAGGTGATTCAAATCCCTAGGAATATATGACAGTTCAAAAAACATAAAAGAGTCTTTGAGTTTCCATACCTCGTCCCTGTAGACCTTCAATCTGATATTTTTTTTTGAAAAGTGTTGTTGACCTGCTGTATGATGAGGTCTATGTCCAAAAATCTTCATGCACATGATCCCCATCTCCTTGGTGGCTTTAACTCCTAGCAGCAAGGCTTCATATTTTTCTACATTGTTCGTGGTTTTTAAATCAAGCTTATAAGACAAGTGAATAGTTTCCTTGGATGGGGAGATCAAGACTACACCCGTGCCTGCTGAGTTTTGAGCTCTAGCCCCATCGAAATACATGGTCTAGATCGCTGATGTGACTTATTTGGGATACGTACGGGTGGGCTCAGTGAGCTGAACTGATGTCTGCTGATTATCATCTATTTGGAAAATGCAAGACCCAAAATCGGTGTCCACCGTGTAGATGTGGTGATTTATTGAGCAGCTCTCCTTGCTTATAATGTACGCTAGCTGATTTTCCCTATACAGTCTCTTAGTTTCTCCTCCAAACATGGGAATGGTGGTGTATGTGAGATCCATCTGAAGGGTTCCGCATAGTTTCTCTGAGAAGTAAGCAGAAGTCAGAGTTAAAGGCAATTGCATAAGTTATCATAGTTGAGGTATTAGTGGGCTTAATTTCGGTAGGGATATTGCTGTACATATTGTTGAATCTCTTGGTAAAGTTGGAGACAGACTCCCCATTTTCTCTTTTCATGTTGTTGAATTCAGTGATATAGTAGAGGTGGTCCCTCCTTTCTCCCCAATGCTTTAGGAAAATGTCATCTAGGGCCTCTATTCCTTCCACTAATCTGGTAGGAAGTTCCTTGAACGACTTCCTAGCCTGGCCATCTAGGCTTTGCAAAAACACCCTAGTCCATACATCTTCTTGTTCTATGTTAATATTTTTAGCTTAGATATACAAATCCTCTAGACGTTCTTCAGCAGTGAAATCCCCTTCCCCTGTAAACTTAGGAATATACTTGAGATAATCCCTAGTAGGCATGGCTGCTAGAGGATTTGGAAGAATTAAGGGCGCATACCTAGAAACTAAGATCCTTTCCATCTTGGTCAATTGAGGGGCAGCCATATTGGAAATGGGTATGGGAAGGGTTGTGGAAGGCATTACTAATGAAGATACTTGCTGAGAAGGTGGTGGTATACTTATCCCAGTGGAGTCACCAGAGATTGGATCTTCACAAGCAGCAGTGCTTGAAGATGCCCAACCCCTAGATTTTTCTGATGTATCTAAAAATTCTTGGGAATTAAAAGTTTCAACAGAAGAAATAATAGCATAAATATTTGGTGAAATACCTAATGTAGCTTTTTGTGCAGTACCGCTGTTTTGTCTTAGTAAAGCCCTAGCTTTCCTTAAAATTTCTTCTGGATCTGAAACCGATGTTGTTGGTGGCCACTTTGGGTTTGATCTGGTACTTGGTATTATTGAAACCACCTTATATAAATGGAGTCTCTAGATAGATTATTAAAACCATAATAGTGTCCAATATTTGTCTATCATCAAAGCATGGATCTATGTCATCTCCCAGGGAAGCTAAGCTTCAATATTCGATCCCCGGCAACAGTGCCACTTTGTTATCACTCCAGGAAAATCCTCTAGGTTGTAGCTCAAGGATGCCTGGTAACTTAAAATATTTTTAGGTTTTTTGATATGGATCAAGTTAGGTGACTTATATAACCTCCCACTCTCAAGACATGCATATAACTTACTCATTTACAAGGCTTTTAGTTGCAATTTTCTCAGAGGTTCGACAATAAGGTGCAGGGATGGAGAACTCACCAGGATGGCAGACTTACACACATAACACATGCATATAAATGGCTAATTCCTATTGAGGATGGTATTTATAAATCAAATATCACTAATAAACCAATAGGATGACAGCTATCAACTTTTTAATACATCTGAAAATGACCTAAATGCATATTCAGGCATAAACACAGTAAAGAAAGAGATGATGGATGAACAGATCACAACAAAATAGCTTATATCATGAATAAGTAAAATGAGAAGCTTGAAAGCATAATTGGCTCACAAAGCCCCGAAGTTGAACCTTTATTATAAAATTAATCATGGGCTTTATATCCTTCTACAAAAATGACAGATTCTCAAAATACGATTTGTTTACACAAAAGTACTTGAAAGTGATAGTTTTCTCAGATTAGGGCTTCAAACCATTGCTAACTATTTGTCTATCTATTGTGAATATCTAGTTCACTGAGCTAATTTTTAATAACTGAAGTGGTTGTTGATAATCACCACTGCTGGTTCACTGTGAAATTGCCACCAACAGCCAGCGTTTCGGTGGTTTATTGAAGTGGCCTTTCTTGCTTAAATTGTCAGGTTTTTCTACCTTGTCGCTATGGTCGCCGATCAGATGCTCTAACCTCTAACCCATCGGTGCCTCATGCCTAAATGTTGCCACAGTGTTCACGTCTTAAATCCCTAGTGTCCTAACGGTTTCTTCATCGACGCTTTCCATCACTAGCTTGTCGGAGATCGGATGCTAAAACAACTAATGCATCGGAACCTCAAAGAAGAATGTTGCTGCTGTTTTGGAGGTGAAACAAACAAATTTTATCGCTATCGAAAGTATTTTGACAAAGGAATCGGAACTTTAGTTCTCTGTGCCATCGACACTACGGAGGAGCTTAGTTTTAAATTCATTGATCTGTAGTTCGTAGTTCTCCCGATCGTCGATGAGTTCTTATTGTTGCGCTATCGGAATGATTATTGATTGATCGGAGGCCTTGTTTGTTTGTCTTCCACCATTGCGGCTCCTTAGTGGGCTATATCGCTGATACGTAGCCGTTACTTCTTCTGATCGCCGAAATGTTCATCTGATCGTAGAACCTGTAGTAAGTCTGTCTTCCATTGTTTCGGCTCCTCAGTGGACTATCTCGTCGATGATTTATGTTTTCAAGATCTAATGCGTAGTGTTTAGTTCCTCTGATCGGCGATGATTTTCTGTTATGGTGGAACCCGTAGTCAGTTTGCTTCCTGCCATTGCGGCTCCTTAGTTAACTAACTTGATGACAGTTTATATTTTCAAGCTCTGACGCGTAGTCCCTTTTGTCTTATTTTTCCAAAACTTTATATATTTTTAACTGTCGGCATTTTTTCTTTATCGCTATCTGAGGTCAGTAGTAGATAAATTAGAACTTTAGTTCTCTATGCCACCGTGGTTTAGGAGCCTCAAATGACTAAAGTCATGGTGGTTTCTTCATCGATGATCGAAATCTCTATCTTCTAGCCCATCGGCGCCCCAAGTCTCAACGTATTGATGCTTTCCATCACTAGCTCCTCGACGATAGAAAGCTGTAATCATCAACATGTCAGAACTTCTTGTTTGATCATTGCCACAGTGTTGGATATCTAAACCACTAGCTTCGTGATTAGAAATCGGAAGCTCTGTCCTCTATCTCATTGGCGCCTTAGACCGGAATGTTGTCACAGTGTCGTCTACTCAATTCACTAATTTCCAAGTTGGAACTTTAAACCACTAGATTTTTCATAACGTCAACACTATAGAGGACTAAACCTTCAATCGCTGTTAAAAAATGTTCCGATGGTAGTTAAAATATTCAGCAATATGAGTAACCACCGAAAAGGTTTTTCATCTGTTATTTATCTTCCAACTTTCGGTGGCTAATGAGATGTTCTGATCATCGCCCAAGCCACCGAAAGCTACAACTTTGTGAAATTTTCATAAAAAACAGAGGCTTTCAAACTGTTAGTGATATTCATATCCCTCATTGCGTGAATAAAATTCTCAATACGAAAATAAATTTATTTTGGGAGATAAAAAGATGGAAACATCATGGGATACAAGCCAAGATTCGTAGTACAAGGCATGGACTATGAAGAGACATTTGTAGCCACTGCAAGTGAAGACACATGACAGGAAGAATCATGTGTGCAAATGAAATAAGGCCTTGTACAAGCTCATAAGATAGCCATGGGATAACACATACATGAGGAGCTTAATGAAGATTTGAACCTTTGCTACAAGGTTGATAAAGGATGACAAGCTCACAGATGGGTGCAAGAAGAACTTTTGAAAAGGTTCAAGATAGAGGATCTTGGTATCCAGTGATCCTAGATGGATATATAGAAGATTAGTAGCATAGGAAGCTACTTGTCACTCTGGTACATAATGTTTCAGTGCATAGAGTACAGAAGACAGAGGGAGTATGATGCTTCAGAGGGAGTGACTACAGAAGATTCTAAGGTTCGACATGGTACGACAGGATGGATAGATTACTGATGACTCTAGGATTTACTGAGAGTAAAGTGGATTCCAACCTTTGCATCAAGGTTGAAGGAGGAATACCAGTGATACTCTTGTTATGTGCCGATGCACTACGTTCTAGGCATGGAGGTGTGGACAAGGGAAGTATGCAGTAGAGATCCTGAAGAGGTTCAGGATGATAGACTACATGACCACACCTATGGCATCGAATCTGAAGCTATTGAGTGTTGCTTCATTAGAGTAGGTTGATTCCATGATGTATCATCAGATTATTTTTTCCTTGATGTACCTGACATATATGAGACCAGATACTTGCTTTGTTGTGAACACATTGATACATGTTCACTTGATGGCTGCAAGTATGATATGAATCAGAAGATTAACTTGAAAGGTTATATGGATTCAGATTGGGCAGTGCCATTGATAGGAAGAGAAATTTGGGGTGCTTCTTTAGTATGAGATCATGTGTGATCTCTTGATTGACAGGATGGAGTCCTGCATTGCGCTGACTATAGCCGAGGAAAAATATGTTCCCACTTGCTATTTAGGAGGTAGTATGTTTCCTTTGAAAACTACTATTTGATTTGCTTGATTTCACTTGCATTTTTTTGTATGATGGAGAGAGGAGGAGTGAAGCTCCAGTTTGTGATATAGATCGAGATCTCTCAAAAGAGGGAGTTCTAGCATAGTTGGTGAGACAGGTTTTCTGAGCATAAATCTTGGCGAAGCTCATAGGTTGCTCAGACGTAAATGGTCCTGTAGGTTGTCCTCGGATGTAATCGGTCCTGGAGAAGCTCATAGGTTATCATTGGATGTAATCAGCCCTGATGTGATTCTATGCTAGAAATGGCCAGAGTGAAGTTTGAGAACTTCAGGGAGAAGCTTGGTGTTCTCCAGATCAAGGTTCCCTCCAAAGGGAAGTGATGATTTCATGAGCCCTTCTGACATGGTGAGAGGATTGGTTCCTTCCATGGTCAAATATAAGTGTTGTGCCCTTCTCACATGGTGAGAGGATTGGTTCCTTCCATGGTCGTATGTAAGAGATGTGACATGGTGAGAGGATTGGTTCCTTCCATTGTCAGATGTATGCGATGATCCCACATCTAGCATGAAAAAGGGATGGCCCTGTGAAGACACATCTAGTATGAAAAAGGACTAGCTCTATGTAGGTCCCACATCCAGCATGAAAAAGGGCTAGCTATGGGGAGACACATCTAGTATGAAAAAGAACTAGCTCTATGTAGATGACACATCTAGTATGAAAAAGGACTAGCTCTGTGAAGACTCATCTAGTATGAAAAAGGACTAGCTCTGTCTAGATTCCACATCTAGTATGAAAAACGACTAGCTCTGTGAAGACTCATCAAGTATGAAAAAGGACTAGCTCTGTGTAGATGTCACATCTAGTATGAAAAACGACTAGCTCTGTGAAGACTCATCCAGTATGAAAAAGGACTGGCTTTGTGTAGATGCCACATCTAGTATGAAAAAGGACTAGCTCTGTGATGATACATCCAGTATGAAAAAGGACTGGCTCTATAAATGTACATCCAGCATGAAAAACAGCTAGCTTTGTAGAAATTCCTATGATGAGAAGAATCAAGAGATAGCACCCATGATGATGACCCAGTGATGATCTAGATCGAGTGATGATCCAGATCTAGTGATGATGTCCAGTGGTGATCCAGATCGAGTGATGATCCGGATCTAGTGATGATGTCTAGTGGTGATCCAGATTGAGTGATGATGATCCAGTAGTGATGATCAATATCAAGTGATGATACATATTCAGTGATGATGTCCAGTGGTGATCCAGATCGAGTGATGATCCAGATCCAGTGATGATGTCCAGTGGTGATCCAGATTCGATGATGAAGATGAATTGAAAATGAAGATGACTTGAAGATAAAGAATACTTGAAGATGAATTTGACTTGAATATGAAGATGACTTGATGATGATCCAAATGATACAAAGAAGAAGACTTGTGCTGATATATTGTGTCGAGAGAATACCTTCCTAGTTAAGAGGGAGTGTTGATGTAATTGTAACTTTAGAATGTATTCATCCATATATCTTATGTATTGTACCCTGATGTTTATTTTGGGATGTGTCTATAATGTATTTGATTCATGTCATGCCCCAATGTTCCTATCGGGAGTTTCTATAATGTAACAAGTCATGTCAAGTCATTGTGGGTAACCCTCCTATTGGTCAAGGGTTAAAGTCCTCGCAGTTGTGGGGCCCGTGGGTTATTAGATTATCCTAGATAAGTTGACCCTATGTGAGTCATTATAAGTTCGGGCAATAGTCCCCACCATTGTGTTAAGGATAAACCTCCTTGTTGGTCGAAGGAGGAAAAGTCCCCACAAGTTGTGGGGCACTAGGGTTATTAGACACTCCTAGAGATGTTGGCTCTAGTAAGTAATTGTTAAGTGAGGCCGACATGTTGGAGTGGGTTTCAAGTGAACGAAAGAATATAAATAGAGAGTGAGACTCTCTATTTATCACACATACACTAACTCATTGGGTCGCATGAGTGAGAGAGAGAAAAGTTGCTGGGACAAGAGAGAGACTACTGCTGTCGGGAGATCATATTTATGTTTCTGAGTTTTACTTTTGGTGCTGATTCTATCTCTTAGGAAGTTGCGGGTTTTTCTCCATTTATGGTTTTCTCGAGGATAAACACTGTGTTCATTGTCTCTTTTGTTTGATTGCTATGCTTGTTATTCTCTCAGATAAAGATCCTAATGTATTGCTAGCTTAATGATAAAAATCTAACAACAAGTTGACGTGAACATTTGAAGGAGGAGACTCAAGATAGCACATGAAGAATGTAACAAAGAGATGGCAGGTAATAAATATGCAGAAGTTGTTACCTTTGAATTTCCCATAATAGATTCAAGAAGAGTGACACCAACAAAAGGAATTCCCCGGCATGTTCTACCAAATTTTCACGGTTTGGAAAATGAAGACCCTGATGTATTTTTATTTCAATTCGAAGTACTTTGTAGAGGATATGGTTATTGTGCTAATGATCAAAAGTTGAATGTGGTTCCCCTTACTCTAAAAGGAACAACCTTCGGATGGTTCATGAGCCTCAGTGGAAATTGTATACAAACTTGGGAAGACATGAAACATGTATTCTTGAAAAGGTACCAAGATTATTGCAGGGTCAATGAAGACATCTTCGAAATGAAACAAGGAGAAGAAGAGATTCTGGAGTAGTACATAGAACGCTTTCAATATAACCTCCAAATATCCAAACAAAGGAAACTGGGGAAGGAGATCTTAAAAACACTTCTACTCAAGGGAATCCAAGCCGAATATTTAAAAATACTAAATTTGATGGGAATAGGTAATGTATTTCAATTAGCATATGATGATATTTGTGAGTTATGTAGAAGGCATTCAAGAGGAAACTTCAAGACTAGTAAGAATTCTAAGGAACTTTTATCTTTATTTTTGAAATCTTCTACAAAAACAAGAGCTTTACGAGCTGAAAGCAATAATGTATTTAAAAATTCTAATATTGATATCAATGATTCACTAAATTCAGAATTGGTTGTTCTACAGGTTAAGGAAAATCATAAGGAATTTGAAGAAATAGTTTTCCCTCGGTGTCAGAAGAAACATCTTGCAATGGATTGTCCTTTGCATAGTCCCACAATTTTTGGCATATGTGACTTGAATCATTCCATAGATCATTGTCCCTCCTTACCAAGGATGAAAGAAACATATCAAAGATATCTGGAAGTTGCAGCCAACTCATTGCAATAGTCATGGCTACCATGGCCTACATGTATGGCTCAAAATTCTATCCCTCCATTCCTTACTTTCATACTCAGTCATTGAATAGTCTTCCACCATGGCAGTTGTTGCAACCTCAATTTAACTCTTACCTACGTTATCCACAAGTTTGGAATGACCTATCCTATGATCACATGGCCACTCTCCCCCATGCTGCAACACAACTTGGTCCTTCAATATCAACCTCACAAACCAATCCTCTACATCAGCCACATCTATTTTCTCATCAAACTCCTTGGTATCCAACACAATTTCCTGTCCAATCCATCCTCCACCCTAACCATAATAAAGCAGTATAGTATGCTTACAGTGCTGAACTACAAAATGTTCCTACATTTCCCTCTTGTTCTACCTCACCTACACCATTGCAAAAAGATTGTGCATTGTTGTAGCAAATCCATATGAGGCCGAGACATGTTTTAAATCCAATATTTGCAGATGGAGTTTCTTCTAGTCCTTATAAGCAAGCAGATAAGATCAACAAGACACACGTAATATTTTATGAAGAATGGACTTTGGAACCAAAAAATGAAGCATCCTTTACATCATTAGATCCGAATCTCTTATCCATTGAGGAAGATCAGTTTACTAAGGAGCTTCACAGTGTCACATCCATGAGAAATCAAGGGAACAAAGACTATGTTGAAGCTTGGTTTCAATCTGTCATCGATTTGTAACATCATTCCATACTTCACCAATTCTTGGCACCATCATTTCAAGGGAAGTTGACCTCTCATATCCTAGCATTCATAAAGTTATATTTTTTTGTTGGGAGTATGAACATACTTGAGTCACTTCTTCGAAAGGGGCTCCATTGGAAATATGCATACACTTGAACAATTTTTATATTTCTAAGTAGAATAGGGTAGGATAGAATAACATAATAAAACCATGCTTTTCTTTTTTTAGTTTTTACTTTTGAATAATTATGCTCTCTTCCCGCGCCTTGTTGCGATCTCGAAGATCATAAAGTAGAAAGATAGGGAATGGGTATGAGATGTTTTCAGGAATGCTTTGAAATTGTGGACTATTTGAACAAAATGCTTAAATCATTTTTGTCTACAATGTTCAAAATTTAATTTGTCTCTATTTGTTACAAAAAAGAAAACTTTCCTGAAAACAAAATTACAATAATTAGGGAAGGTGAATGAAGGATCCACAGGAAAATGACCCAACGATTATTGAACCCTTCAAGCTTGAACTTGGGCATGAATTTGTTAGCTGCAACACCCAACTATGATTGATTACTGTCAGCTGCAACAATGAGCTGCAATACCCAGCTGTGATTGATTACTGTCAGCTGTAACAGTGAGTTGCAACACCCAGCTGTGACTGTGAGCTGCAACACCCAGCTATGACTGTCCTATAGGTGAAAATTTATGAGTTTGAAACACATGTCCATTTCACATCATGATATGTATTTAGTTTTCATATATATATAACACATCCATAAAAATACACATGCTTTATTTCAACATTATATCATTTTTAAGAGTTGCAGTTATAGCTGCAACATACTGTGTAAGTCAATCTAGGTGCTCAATGCCCAATTTTTTTTCATATGCGTGTGTGATATTTTTAAATTTACATCATTAAAAACATTCGCAACTATTTTGGTCACTTTTTCGGGGTCAAATTTCATTTATTAAATTTTTGGGGGCATTTTGGCTTGAAAATTTTACTGAAACACAGTCGGGACAGTCTATTTTTGGGAACCCAAATGGAATTATTTTTAAAACATTTTTACATCCCAAGTATCCATTTAAATCTAGTTTCCAAAACAATTGGAATTTTTAATATTGGGTATCAAACAAAAACTTTATGGACAAAATACTAACGGGTTGTCAAGCAGGCAGCTTAGGAACAGAGCTGGGACAGTCAATTTTTGGATGCTTTATTGGACATATCTTGAAAAATTGTTTCATTAATATATTCCCCTATGAATATAGTTTACAACTCAATTTGAATCGCTCCATTCTGATATAGTATGCAAATTTTATGACCAAAATACTGACTGCCTATCACAAATCAACATTCCTAAAACTCTGTTTCCTAGACTGTTCATTGGATTATTTGACCCATCAATTCTTATTGGATTAAAAACATGTTTCTAATGGAGGTACCTATATGAATATACTTTCATATCCAATTGGAATCACATCAATTCATTATCAAACGAAAAAGGTTAAGCCTAAAACTGTGACTTTTGGTCTAGTCTAGAATTCAAAAAAACACCTTGGCATACAGGCTGTTACTGACTGATTTGGAATATCATTACATAGAATTTTAAAAACATATTTCTAAGGGAAATATACCTATGAATTTAATTTCATTTGGCTTTGGAATCATTCAAATTGGACAAGAAACGAATAAGATATGATCAGAATACTGTTGGTGAGTCTAGATTGACATTGCTCTCCCGCAGGTATAAAATGGATTTTGCTTTGTTCACTTTTATTTGGATTTGTTTTATAAGTAATTGTTTTTTTTTTTTTCATAAGTGTTGGGTGAAGAGAGACCAATCATCTCTCTTCTTCCATCATCTCATGTTTTATTGCAGGCAAGTGCTAGGTTTTTACAGGTCCTTGGAAGAAAAAGGTCAATACATGCCTGAGTGACTCTTGAATACTTTTTATCAATTTGAAAATGGATTGAGCACATAAAAAAATGGAGATATTAATGTTAAAACCATACCAATGTTCCATAAGTAAAGTACCATTGCTACATGCCAAGAACCATTTACCAATTGTTTCCAAAAAGAAACCTCTCAAGAAGCCAATTGCGCTATGGTAGATTCTTTCACCCTCCTCATTTCAAAACCCTAAAAATCCATTCATGTCGAAGTCCCATTTTCCATTGCTTATGTAGTCAACCTTAACCTTTTTATGTTCCATCACGACTACATCACGACTTCACATATACTTTCCACTTCTCAGTTTCATGTTGGGTCTATTTTTCATTATGATTATTCACAATCATTTATTTTGTACTCGTATTGGATGATGTGGAATTCATTAAGGTCCACCTTCCAATGGTATTGTCCCATCGAATATGGCACATCATATGGGATCAAGATTAGGGTTTTATAGTGCCGTGGTATCTGCATGAATCAATGGCATATTTCCTTGTTGTTGATCATGGAGATTCATCAATTCCTCTTGATTGACAAATCTTGTAGGTGACTCAAATCCAACACATCCATTCGTACCTGTCAAGATGCACTAAGGTACTTTAGAGCTCACTGTCATAAAATGTGAGTTTAATGGCCAGTAATCCAATGATTTCTTTCCATGCTCGACTTCAGCACATTCATTCGCATGGTAAGAATTGTACCTCGGTTTGTAGAAGTTGAAGATTATGTGATCTAATGGTTTCAACAGTGACTTGCAACATCACTTGTTCAGTAGTTTTGCAATTCCTTTCCTTTTTCATTCCAGCAGTTGATTTTTAGAATAAGAGGATATTCTTTATGCTTCTATGGTAGAATTCCTCCTCATCAATTGTCTCAGTATTTAGTCTTACGTGCAACCAACAAAACATCATTTCAGATCAGATTCAACCTCATTCAGTTTCAGCTCTCATATACATCTTTCTTAGCAACAGTTTGGCCTACATTAGCTCCATCAACATCAGTACATACATGTCAATCAAGGATTCCATGGAGGTAACAATTGAGGTAAAATAGAATGAGTTTTTTATTTATTAAAGATTTAGGGAAATGTCATGAAGAACCACTAAGAATTATCTATTTCCATTTTCTATATAGCATTTTTTTTCCATTTCCATCATTTTCCACTCAATTCTAACACTTCATCATTCACGCACATCCAATTCAAAGTCCTACCCAACATCTCACCAACCCAACTGTCCAAGCATGAAAATAATCAAAGGATACCTTATTGTTGTCACACAAGACCCAACACTAGGAAGTCTTGCTGCTGCCACACAAGAACCAACAATAAGAAAATAATCCTTGCTACTGCCACATAAAAACCAACAATGAGAAGACTCTAAAGCAGTTTCTTGAAGGTTGTTCTTTCCAAATTTGATATTTTTTTTTATGCATGTGGGCACTATAAATCCTCTATGGTTGCAAATTGAGGAAATGATGCATGAGGGCATGCTTTGCATTCAGTTTGGGGGAGAAGGATTATTGCGCACTCTATGACATTTTCATTACTGAACAGTCAATGCATTACTATGATACACACAATATAATTTTCATCCCTAGACTGAGGCAGATTACAATTTAGTTGATGAATTTAATGATTATATCTTGTGTGTTGAAAAAGTGCATATGTTTACAAGAAATTAACTGAATATAAGGCCCAGTCCACAAATGCATGTTTGTTCTGGCATTGAAAGAGAAAATTGCAAATGTTACTTTCAGACCAGCAGGCAAAACAAAATTTCAGTATATGTTCAAAATTCAGAGTAACATGAAGATTTTGGTAGAGACAAATGGGTTGGATCATTTACCTTGAATGGAAGTGAAATCAGAATGAATGTTGCAGCCTATAGGTAAGAGCATTCTTTCTTTTACAAGGGTCAATATCTACTACATGAAAATCCAAGTGAGGCAGATCACTGGCTGAAAATGCAAATTAGTGGTAAACTCAAAATTTTACCAAATTTATATAACAATCCTATATTTCCAAGATCTGATTTGCAACTTGATCAATGGGTGTTGTAATCTCACAGATCACATAAGGTTACCAATAATACATACTAAAACATACATACATAACATAGACAACAGATAAGAACAAGTAGATAGAATAACAGATTATAATAACATGAGAGGGTCCATACAATACAGAGAACTGAACCGAGTTCTCATCTGGCTCAATAGCCTAATATATATGAATTACAAATAGTTACAAATAACTACCTATCGGTTCACTCAACCGACACGACCTTAGGTGGCCGACCTAATCTCTAACTAGTCGGCTGATCGAATAAGTCGGCTATCGTTCAAGTTGGCTTACCGACTTTCTCCTCCAACATCTCCCCCACGAACAAAACGTTTCTTCGTCCCGAAGAAACAGGGAGGTACCCAAAATTTCTTTGTTCGTTTAACTAGTCATTCTTTGTGCTTGATATTCATGGACTATGAAGTTTGATGGTTGGTCTTTTATGTACACAGACTTTGATAATTGCTTCAGCTATCACTGCGAGTTGATGTTGGAAATCCATCCAACTTTGCAAAATTTTCTGTATGTCGATGGTTAGTGTAGTCAGACTTGATAAGATTGACATTTTCTCTGGTATGGAAATTTTTGCTATTTTTTCCATCTCAGGACCCATAAGCTAGTCCTTTTCCTCCACTGTCTCCAGTAGTCTTTTCATCTACGGGCAGATGATGTCCACTTTTTCTAGGTTTGGAATGGCTTGTTGCACCCATTGATGTGCTTCTCACTCGAGCTTTTGTAGTTTGGCTGTTTCAATCACTATTTGATCTTCAATTATGCATCTGAGTGCCTCGTTGATGCTTTTCCTCTTCTCGAGCGCTTGGATCTCCTGTTGGGTCTACCTAGTTTTCTGATAGACTTTTCCGTAGTAAGAAGGCTAGTCCCTTAGTACTTCTTCTATGATGACATAATCCTTCATGTGATCTTGCAACACCTTGTATGCTTCTGCAAAGGTTGTGTGCTGCTCGATCAAGAGTTGAACGGTTTCTTCTTTCTGCTCCTCCTTTGTATCCTGGATTTTTGCTTGTAGGGCTGACACCATGCTCTCAAATAGCTGATAAGATTTTTCTAGGAGTTTGTCGGTGTCGACCTCTGCTGGTCCTAGTATTACCGATTGTACAAGGTTTCTGCATTTGTTGAGGAACTCGACTTGTTCTTTTTTGTTGTTGTCGAGCTCCTTACGTCTATGCTAGCTCCTTGTCTTTGCTTCGACTGCTAGGGTTTCTAGGAGTTGTCCTAGCTCTTCATCTTTCAACTTGGTTGCATTGACTGTAGTGGTCGACCCAAGAAGATTGATATGGACCATTGTCGTCTATTCACGATGATCCTTCTTCTTTTTCTCCTTCTTCTTCTTGTGCTTGTGTGGCTCTGTTTGTTATGGCACTCATGTACCTGTAAGAGTCAAAACTAGATTTTATGTTTGTGGGGTAGCAGTGATGGATGGTATTTTTGGTTGGGGTGGTGGGATGACTGCTGCATCTGGTTGTGCCTCTAGTAGGTTGGGTGCAGAGGGTCCAGAAGTGGCTACGGTTGTCGCTAATGGTTGCAGTGGAGGTGGTTCTGGTGCAGCTAGTTGAATTAAGGGTTCTGAGTTGGGAGGTGGTGGTGATGGGGTTGGTGAATGGTCGAGTGTGATTGGGTTGGTGGAAGTGTGTTCGAGTGGTGGATTTTTGATCTGAGGGGGCCAATCTAGTTCAGAGAACATTTGGTCGATTTCTCTACTTTTTTCCTCCAAGTTTTCTCCTTCCTCATCTCTGGTCGGTTCAGGGGCTGGTGGATGGGGTTTAGGTTTGGTCGGAGTGATAGATGTGATCTGATGTGTGACAACTTCATCTTCTTTGTCAGGGTTTCTCCCAAAGGTCGAAGTCACAGTTGGAAAAGTCTGTAGCCTCTAGGGTACTTGGCCAGGTTGTTTGGATCCACCAGCTTCAAACAAAGGAGCTTTGGTAGATAGTTTTTGTACCGTGGTGAATATTTCAGGCAGTTTTTCAATGTATTCCTGTAGGTCTCTGTCATGGTCGTATTTTTCCTTCATAGCCTCCGACATAGAATTCTTGCATAAGTCGAGTGGACTTACTGAGTCCTGCTGTGGTATCAGTTATTTTGTTATTTTTGTCGAAGATGGAGGTGGGGGTATAGATACGAGATCCACAACATTTTCGGGCGTCGAAGTGTGTGTGATCTTCTCCTTCTTTGGTTCACCTGGCTTTTCCCCTACCTCGACAAAATTTTGAAATTGGGTCTCCACCAGCACTTTGTTTGCTGCGGCATCCTCTATTATGTCAAGGGCCGTAGCTGCCATTTCCTCCTCGTCTTCTAAGGACTCCGGAATGATAAGCTTGCACTTACCTTTCCCTTGTTGATGTTCTTGTGTTCTTTTCCTCTTTCTTATGGCTGTTATCTCCTTCGATAATTTGGTTATAATATCTTTGGTGACAACATATTCTGGATTTTCAGCTTCTATCTCTTCCCTTGCCTCTTGAGTTGGGATGAGATTTTCTTCAGCCGGGTTGGTTACCTGCTGTTCTACATGTGTCTCTTCCCTTTGAGCCATCGGAGGTTTGATTATGATTTGAAGTCGACCGGTGTCTCCTCTGACACAAAGGTACTGATGTATAAGTTAAGCTCATAATCCTCCTCCTTCTCCTGGTCTGTCAATGGCTCCTCTATCGAAAAGTCTGTTTCCTTTGCTCTTGCTGGTATTGGTACTTTGGTCCAGCCTGTTGAGATAGCTCCTGAAATATTTCTTTGAATTTCGGATATTAGTCGAGGCTCTTTGCATTTGTTTTAGTGCCCTGCATGTACCACATCGAGCATTAGCTGGATGTGGGCCTTTTTGGGCAGACTTCGTCGGATGTTCTAAGGCACCCTCCATCTAGTTGTGCGGACTTTGAGTTCCTGGAGCCAGTTTTCCAACAACACCTTTCCATTGGCAAGTTCCTTCATTTTTCCATTCTGGGAGAACGGTTTGAATCTCCACATATGAAATCTTGTCAGTTCTTGAAATTTTTTGTCTCCTTTAGGGCAAATAGAGAACATTACTATCCATAAGATAAGGGACGGGAACCTGATAATTCCTCCCGTCTCTTGGCATTTCTCACAGATGTTTTTGATCATGTTGGTGACATACTCAGCCCATCTGTATATCTTTTCATTGGTTGCAATGGTGTCTACTACCTCTAACATATACAGTTTGAGGTCGCTTCCATGACCTGCCATTGTGAGTGTAATAGCTATGATTTTGGCTACAATATGTTGCGTTCGATGTGTTATTTGACTGATAATTAACCCTTTCAAGTTTTTGCCCGATGCTGAACCTGTTAGTTCTTTGACCAGTCCTTATTTGATACTGATGGTTACTAGGTCTCCTTTGTTTGTTAGCCCTATCAGTTTGTAAATGACTTCCCCAGAGATGTCGATCGGTCGGTCGAAGTAAAATCGGCCATTGTGGTACCAGCTTATGACAAATTTTACCGCTATTTCTTTTGTGCTTGCAAACTGGCCATGGGTGGCGCATTGACATAATTTAGAATGGTACTGTGTTGTATCTTCTGTGTAGTGGGGGTAGGCTTCTTGTCAACCTAAGCCCACTCTTTTATCTCAGCCCATAGTTTTTTCCATGAGCCCTCTTGCATCTTAGTGTTCTTGATGTTCTTTAGTCTCCTCACTAATGGTGTCTCTGCAGTTTGTAGTTCCTTGGTATTAGCTGAGGCTCTCGTCTGTTTTGGTGCCATTTTGTCAGTCTGCTGGTCGATTTTACTACGGTACTCTTGGTTTTCAGTCCTCTGGTTGCTCTAATGCTCTCTCTGTTTGAATTGCAGTGAATGATCCTTTGGTAGTTCTGTATTTATAGTGGATGTGTTGGATGTTCTTGTTGATGGGTGTATTAATGGTGGACGTGATGGTCCAACAAGAACACTTGAGTGTGTGTTAATGGTGATTTTGTTTTGGCACTCAAAGTCATGAATGCGCGATGGGACTATCGAGGTCGTCGGTCGATGTCGGTTATGAAAGTGGTCGATGGTATTGTGTCGATGGGCATGATGTCGATTATGAAAATGGTCGTTTCCTGTCATAGTATTGTGCGTGTATCGATACTATTTTTCTTTTTGGATTTTTATATTTTTATAGCTTCTGTTTAACCGTTATGGTCGTTATATGTGTGTTTTTTTTTATTTTTTATTTTTTATTAGATTTGTTTAGTTTCTATAGCGTTTTAGTCGGGCCCCATTAACGAGTTTATGAAATACTATGCCTTGTAACGTCCTTTATCAGACTGATTCGTTGGCATGTATTCCTTTGACAACATAGGGTCCGATCCATTCTATATGGAGCTTTTTAGGTTTGCCTTTTACCCGACTATTGTATAGTAAAGCAAGGTCTCCTACCGACAAGTTTTTGTTTTTGATGCTTCTGTCGTGCCATGCTTTTTGTTGATGTTTTTGTATTTCTTGATGTTGTATCACCATTAGTCATTGTTCTTCGAGTTTACTTAGTTGCAATAGTCAGTCTTTTATTCCTTGTTCGACATCAACATATAAAATCTCTGCAATAATAGGTGTTTGTTGTCGAAAATGTAATGGAACTACTGCTTCTTGTCCATACACTAGTCGAAAGGGGATTTGGTCGGTTGAACGTTTGTATGCTGTTCTATATGCCAATAGTACTGCAGGTATATTTTCATCCCAGTCGTCTTTGTCTGCATTACATAATTTTGTTAATCGTTTTGTTAGTGTTTTGTTAAATGATTCAATTGCTCCATTCGACTGAGGATGGTATGCTGTACTCTAATGATGGTCGATTTGAAACTAGTCTGTTAGGAATTTGATAGTTCTATTGATAAAGTGTGTTCCTTGGTCACTGATTAGGGTTAGTTGTCATCCAAATCAGGTGATAATATTTTCATAGATAAATTTTGCGGCTATTTCACTGGAACATGTGTCGACTGGTTCTGCCTCTGCCCATTTGGTTACATACTCGACTATAGTTATTATGTACCTTGCACCTGTTCTTTTTGCTGGTATGGGAAATGGTCCTATGACTTTGATAGCCCAAATTTCAAATGTCAAACTTGGGTTTACTGATATCAAAGGCATTTCTGTGCTAGGAAGGGGTTGACCCGGTCATTGACATCAGTCACATTGGCTTACAAAATTTTTGCAATCTTTGTGAAGTGTCGGTCACCACAACCCTGATTGTTGGATTTTATTTGCAGTTGTGTCTACTTGGAAGTGTCCTCCAGCAGGTCCGTAATGTGCTTCATGCATGATGTTATTTCTTTCGTGTTCCAGTACACACCTCCTAAGGATGTCGTCCAGAATCATTTTGTACAAGAACCCATTTATGATGCTATATGGTGCAGCTTTCATGGCTAAAATTTGTTTCTTATTTGTACTCATACCTTCTGGTGCTTGTCCATCTTCTAAAAACTAAGCTATTTCCTGTAACTTTTTCGGGACTGCTTCTATTCGAAATAGATGTGCATCCGATAATTCATCTTCGACTCCTGTCGGTTCCTCTCCTGTGTCGATTTAGGATAAGTGGTTGGGACAGAAATTTAACTTACCTAGTCGAACAATGACTTCGAATTCAAATTATTGGAATAGAAGTAGCCATCGACAGATTCTTCCATGGTGTAGTGGCTTATTGACAAGGTATTTTAGTGCTTGGTTGTCAGTATAGAAGATAAATGGGTTAGCCAGGAGATAGTGTCAATATTTTTGCAGTGCGAATACCATTACTAATGCTTCTCTTTCTGTCGTCGAATAGTTTCATTCAGCTTTGTTGAGTTTTCTGCTACTATAAACTATAGGATAATCCATTCCATCATCTCCTTCTGAGTTAGAATTTCTCCTATTGCTAGATCTGATGCGTCGATGTGGACATGGAATTTAGTCGACCAGTTTGGAAACCTGAGGATAGGTGCTTTGATTAGTTTTCTTTTTAGTTTTTCAAATGATATATGGCACTCTTTTATCCAGTTGAACTCTTTATCTTCCCTTAATAGTTCTTCTAGTGCATAGGTCATGTCTGAATAATATCTTATGAATTTTTGGTAATATCCTGTATGACCTAGTAACACCTTGACTTGTTTTGAGTTCACTGGTGGTTTTAAGTCTAGGATAATTTTTATTTTTGCAAAATTGACCTTAATGCCTTCTTTACAGACAATGTGTCCTCCCTATGGGGGTCACAAATATGCACTTCCTAATATTGAATGCTAGCTGGATTTGTCAACATCTTTCCAACATAAGCCTTAGCCATTTGCAGTGGTCTTTTAACATGGAGTATATTTTCCAACCATCAAAGTATACTGCCATGGTTTTGTAAATATATTCTTGTAATGTTTTGACCATAATTCTAGAGAATACTGTAGGTGCATTTTTTAATCCAAAAGGCATAACCTTGTAAGCAAATGAGCCAAATTCACATACAAATGTTGTCTTTTCTCTGATCTTCTTTAGCTATTGGCACCTGGTTATAACTAGAGAATCCATCTATAAATGAGTAGCATTCATGTCCTGCAACTTCATTTAAGATTTCATCTGCATAAGGAGTTGGAAATGGGTATGTTAATGTCACTTTATTTAGCTCCCTGAAGTCGACACAAATTCTTAGTTTGGTCGGATCATGTTTCTTAGGTAGAACAACCATTGGACTTGCCCATTTTGATTGGTCAATAGGGTAGATAATACCTGCTGCAAGCATGTTATCAATCTCCTTTTTGACTATCTCTTTGTATTTATGAGCTAGTTTATATGGTCTTTTCTTCACAGTTCGAACATCAGGTTTAGTGTCAGTTTTCATTTCACCCATTTTATGGACTAAACCTTTGAGGTATGTATAATCTCTGGCAAATACATCTTGGAACTCTTTTAGTAAGTTCAATATTTCTACTATCTGTTCTTCACTCCAATAGTCTCCAATATTTGCCATTTTTGGTCGGTCATCATTTGAGATGTTGAACTCTCTAGTTTTGACTTTAGCATCTAGCCATTCTGGTGCTTTGGCTTCATTGATTGGTCGAATTCCTTCCTTAAACTATGAGAATGTGGCAGGAAAGTCAGCTGCGGTCATTCGGTCAGTATCTTCCTTGTCGGTTGTTTCAACTTTGAGTACTGTGTGAATAGGTTTGGTCATTTCGACATGGTTTTATTTCCATCTAAAGCTTTTCCCCTCTATATTTTCATTTTCTAACTGTAGTCTTGTCAACTGTGGAATTGTCCCGGTTTGTATATTGTTACAGTCCATTGTCTGTCAGTTATCTTTTAAGGGTTTGTTTTCTGTCGGCTATATAAATTCTTTAATTTGTTTTGTTTTTTCGACCAAATTCTCATCTTGTGGTATAAAGTTGAAATACTTGATAAAATTTCCTCTGAGTTCATGCCATAGGAATGTTTCACCTCAGGCTTCTTCCATTTTATGCCATTTTTTTGGTAAGTCGGAGAGGGTTGATGGGAACAGGTGTGGCCATGCACGTTCATATTTGTACCCAAGCCTTCTCCATTCTTTTTCACATGTCCTTATATGGTCTTCTGGATTCTGTCCTTGAACGAATATAGATATTTGGGCTTGATTAGTTAGTTTTTTCCCTCCAAATATTTCTATAAAGAAATTTGAAGCTGTTGTCCATGTCTGCAGTCTTGTTTGATGTGTATCCCACCATCTAGTAGCTTGGCCTGTAAAAGTCTCCACTAGGCTTTGAAGTCGGCCATGTTCACCGATGTTTTTGGATACTTGTTCTATATGCATGACTGGTGATTCTCTTTCCTTATATCTTGGTATTTGTGTAGTGTTTACATTTGTTGGTTCTAGAGTAGGGTATTCCCTAATTTTATTTTCAAATATTTTTGGGACAATGGACACTATGAAGCATTGTTGGGTGGGATTTTTCGGTATTTTCTGAATAGTCCAGTACCCTCTTGCTTGTGTTTCATATTTCTCTACTTCCCGATCATATAATTTTGCATCTGAATTATATCCTACTGAGTCTTGATTTCCTAAATGAATTTCTCCATAGATATTAGGTTCTATATAATATTCATTGTTTTGTATTTGATAGAGTTGTCGGATGTCGACTTCTTCATCGATAGGTTCAGTCCAAGGTTCTCCTTGGGATGGATGAATAGGTACAATGACCTTTTGTCCATTTCATTTCAATTTTATTATTTCCTTGTCTAGGGACATTGATGCTTTCATCTTTCTTCCCCAAGGTCGACCTACTAACGTTGGGAAGGAACTGGATCCTTCCTTGGGGTCAATAATTTCAAAGTCGAATTTGGTTGATATTTCCTTAATTGTTGTGTCAACATTTTTCCAGACTACAATAGGTTCAATTAGACCCTGGTTGGCTAGTTTTAGGTATATACCTGATTCATATAGTCGAGGTCTACCTAGTTGTTCCCAAGTGTCTCAATTCATGATGTTTACTTGTGATCCAAAGTCGAGCACAACTTGTCAGACATGGTATCCTTCAATTTTCAGGTCGACAAGTGGGTCGGCATCACTTTTATCTTTTTGATTTAGACTGCAAATATTTTTTGTTTGTTTTTTGGTGTTGTTGTGTTTTATTTCATAAAATAAGTCAATAAATTGAGATACCGAGTTATCTTTCTATACTAGTTGTATTATCTATTTTACTGTGTTATGTCAATTGTTGTTTGCTTCTTCCTGTCGGGAAAATTCTTTAAATACATTTGTTGCATCTTTATATATTTGTTTTTCTTTAACTAGATCAGGGTAGACATTTTTTTCTTTTATTTTGTTGATTCGTGGGTTATCGATTCCTGTTTTTGTCCCTTGTCGGGTTACGATATGCAAATTCTTTGCATTTATTACATCATTTTTTTGCACACACGACACGACATTAACATTTTGATTTTTATTTATTTTTCCCAGCATGGTAGGGCAATACTCTAATGAGTGATCTCCTACTCCACAACTAGTACAAAATTTGAGGTCAGTTATGTCCTTGTATGGATAGTTTGCATGCCGGTGTCCCTCCTTATAACATGTAAAACATTGGATGGGTCGACGTGGTCAGTTGTCTCGATTCCCAGAGAATCGACCTTGACCTCCATAGCCTCCACGTCGATTGGCATACTGGCGCTCATATATTTGACCTTCATATCTTTGATTGTTCTGATCGTTTGCCGTGT
Organism: Pseudotsuga menziesii; assembly: GCA_001517045.1. Classification (NCBI taxonomy): domain Eukaryota; kingdom Viridiplantae; phylum Streptophyta; class Pinopsida; order Pinales; family Pinaceae; genus Pseudotsuga; species Pseudotsuga menziesii. The sequence goes on along the minus strand of LPNX011021313.1, from coordinate 39,127 downwards.
TGTTTTGCTCATTATTCTGTGCAATTGCATTGGTCTGATAGACTGCATGATAATTATGTCGATTGTTGAGATTTAGATGGAAGTCGGTAGTGTTATGATTTTTAGTTTCACAAATTGCACACCATGATGCTTTGCCATTATTCATATTGAATGGGAAATATTTTGTTGAGTGGTCTCCATGCTCTTGGCAAATGTCGTAAAAACATTTTGTCTACACAAATCGGACATCCTGTCGGCTGATGTCCTATCGACAGTTTCTTTTGAATGTCGGGCTGTCGAGTACTTTGTGCACCAGATATCCTGAATTTTGAGGTTTAATTCTTTTAATGACTTCTGTATGCTCTCAAGCTATTCTTCTAGTCCGTGATCGGTGGAGTATGCTAGTATGTCCTCATCCATTTCTACTTGGAGAGCTTTTGTAAGCACATATTCATAAGTCTTGAATGTCTCCAGACTTATGTGTCAGCAAATTCTCTATGATAAACCTACAAGAAACCACCGGATTAATAATTGTTCATCAATAACATATTCTCATTGGCTAAGAAGGTCTTTCCATCATTTATCGTAATCGTGGATAGTTTCTCTTGGCTTCGGCGATGTTGTCTTTAGCTTCTTTGCTGGGAGATGTTTTTCATCTGGAGTTTTAAAAAACGATAGGAATTGAACTTTTACTTCGGATTTGGTTGCTCGAGGGGTTCTTTCAGAAAATTTCATGTACCAAGTTAATGCCCTTTTACTCAAGGCACCAACAAACTGTGCCATCTTCCTGCCTTCATCCGTAACTTGGTTAGCCTCCCAAGTCGACTCATAGATGAACCAGTGTCATTTGGGGTCCTCATCACCCTCATATAGAGGGATGTGTGCTGACCTGTGACCCATGTCGGAGTCACCGTCACTGTCTTCTTCAGGAGGTGGCGGTGGTGGAGGTGGTGGTGGGGGTGGGGTTATTTGCGTATTCCTCTCTGCAGAACTATCGTCGATGGTACTCTCATTCCTGCCGGTTGTTTTTGTCATTTTCTCTTCGACCAGCAGTCGGTTAGTGTCGACTTCTTCTATCGATGACCAATTGGAATTACTTGTCTGCAGTTATGAATGTTTTGTGTCCTCCAAAGATGTATTTGGCAGGGGGGTGCTCCTTCATGTGTCGATAAAAGTAAGTGGATACTTCGGTTGGAGGGTACCGCTTGAAGTGTAACCCAATTTCCTTCTTCTGGTCGATGGATAATTAGATGTCTACCAGTGTATGTCTCGTCGTCTAGTCGGTTCCATATACCAAAGTCAGTAGCTCCTAGTCTGAGGTCTTCTTCGACAATGGCTTGTATCCGGGTACATGGATTTATCAGAGATAGAGGCTTTTATTCCTGGGAAACTTTTAATTGGAGAGCTTCTCGTTGCTCTATGCACAATTCTTCTTCTATAGGGGATGCCTCTTCTTCCACGCCTTCTTCTTATCAGTTAAGACCCGACTCTAGCGGATCTCTTTCTTGGTCTGTCACCCTAGTACTCATTCCTCTCTGCAGTGCTAAGGCTCTTTCTCTTCTTTCTTCCCTTCTTTGTAGCCTCTTCTCCCTCTCTATTTTCTGGAAGTCTGCCGTACCTTTGTGTGACACTATACTCTCGATTTCCTTTTTAGGCTGAGTTTTCATTACTTGTGATTGGTATCTTCCTTAGTCAACTAGAATCCACTCCACTTTATCCTGACATATGACTAGCTACCCCCCCATAGCCTACCTGATGCTTTAGAAAGCCCGGATAGTTCTGTCTACTTGCTTAGGAAGTATTCCCACTCTCTTTTGGTAATGCATTTTTCCCACCTCTTTTGTTTTTCTGCCTAGTTAGGGTTTAATGGTGGTCCACGAAGTGATGGACGAGGTTCGACACTATGACCCACTGCTTTCTTGATTAGGAACTTAAACACCAAGGTCAGTAAGGAACACAAAAATTGCTCGATGGGGTCTGTGTAGAATTTCTTTTTGATGGTTTCCACCGAAGTCCTTTCTTCTACTGCTTGCTGCTCGCAAAATTCGTTAGCAATCTTTTTGAACCACTCCGACAAGTTTGTTCTTCCCCCTCAAATCAATTTTTCTAGTAACTGTTGATCTTTAGTTCCTTCCAGCTTTTTCATCCAGGAGTTTCTTCATCAACAGGGGCACTGATTCTACAAACTTCTCATGTGTCTCCGTAAATAATCTTTCCTTTGCTTGTGCGGTCATCAATCTGTTTCTCCGTGTGTAATTCTGCAAATAGTTTGCTACTTTACGCTCCCACCAGTCCTTAATCTCCTGTTTTGATATCATCTGCTTGTATACATCTCAAACATGTACTACCGGCAACAGAACTAATGTTGTAATCTCATAGATCACATAAGGTTACCAATAATACATACTAAAACATACATACATGACATAGACAAGAGATAAGAACAAGTAGATAAAATAACAGATTATATTAACATGAGAGGGTCCATACATTACAGAGAACTGAATTGAGTTCTCATCTGGCTCAACAGCCTAATATATGAATTACAAAAAACTACAAATAACTACCTGTCGGTTCACTCAACCGACACGACCTTAGGTGGTTGACCTAATCTCTAACTAGTCGGCTAACTAACTAAGGCGGCTTACCGACTTGCTCCTCCAACAATGGGTATTAAAAGCACTTTGGAACATTATGTTTTTGTTGCCTTCATGCAATAGTGAGAAAAGTTGAAAAATCGTTGTGGTTGAAATAAGTTTTTCCATACCTAATGGGTTTCTCAAATTGGATGTATTAAAGGATTTGATTACTGGAACTTGTGTTCAATCAATTTGTTGGTTGCATTAAGCAATGGGTTGCAGATCTTAAACCATTTATTTGCAAATATTATGAGCTAATTTCTTGTAGCAGCTTGTTTTCTTTGTCAATCAGTGCAACTATTATGGAGATGAATGTATTTTCTGACCTAGAGTTATTGAAATTCTCAAGAAACAAAATCATAGTGGAGAGACAAAAGCTCTCCTTAGTTTTCATTGATGATGACAAAATGGCTGATAGTGTCTTATCCAACAACCTGAATGCACATGAGTATAAAACATAGACATGAGTATAAAACATAGCCTGAGACATAAAAGGGTTGAGACAATCAAGATTTGAATTGGGCCTTTGAATTCTACCAAACAAATTCCATGATATATAATTGAAGGATGAATTTCTTATAAGGATGACAAGATTTGTTGTTTTCCTAAGTGCTCTCTAAATGGTGAGGACAGATTCAAAGCTAAAATTCAGAGGTTTGAGCTATCATGAGGATACTTTGAAGCAGTCATAGTTGGCACACCAAGAATGAAAAAATTAAATTACATATGATGTTGGGTTTAAGGCACTATTATAGAAATGAATTGTGAATTTGGGATATCAACAGTATGTTTCTCTTTTTGCCATAATTTCTCTTGCGAACATTATGGCTTAGCTTTTGTATGGAGTAAATTTGTCTCATGAAAGGACGGCATGCTCTATTTAAACCAAGATAATCAATGAATGACCTTCAATCTCAATAGTTAATGTGGAATATGTGATCAGTGGAACTCAGGACATTAACAATCATGATGGCTAGTTCATGTTTTATGCATACACGTTTTTCTTTTAAAACAGGGCAGAAATTGAAGTGGGTATATCTCCCAAAAGGTGATATGGGTCTTCGTGAAATTTGGTGAGTAGATGCACCAAGGTAATATGAATAATAACTCAAATTTGCAGTCCAAACCAGTTTGTATTTTGTGAAATATTGGTTCAAGAAGTTTAGCTGCAACACATTTTTATTCTTGTTCATCTACAAAAAGTGCAGAATTTGATTTGAGCATATATTTAAATTGGTAAGCTGTATTTTCATGAAAATTGGACAAGGAATGAATAATATCAGGATGAACAACTTTGGTAAGTTTTAGTCCAATCCAATGCACGGTTTTCAAGAAACTAGCCATCATCACCTACAACCAATTTGCATTTTTCTCAAAACACGTGATGTGGGTTTCTCTAATTTTTGGTGTGGAGATGCATTATAATGGTGATTAATTTCTTACAAAATTTCAGCCCAACCCAGTTTGTATTTTGTGAAATATTGGTTCAGGAAATTTAGCTGCAACACATTTTTATTCATGTTCATCTACGAAAGTGTAGAAATTGAAATGAGCATATCTTGCAATTGGTAAGCTGGATTCTCATGATTTTTAGATAGGAAGTGCATAATACCAAGATGAACAAGCCTCGTAAGTTTCATCCCAATCCAATGTATGGTTTTTGAGAAAATGACCATAATCACCTACAACCAATTTGCATTTTTCTCAAAATCTGTGATGTGGGTATCTTTGAGTTTTTATGTGTAGGTGGATTGGACTAGTGTAAACCTGACTAAAAAATTTCAGCCGAACCCAGTTTGTCGTTTGGAAGAAAATTCCTTCAAACTTTTTCAGCTCAAAAGGTTGCAACACCGTAAATCTTTCCTTTTTCCCATTTTGCACAGCTGCAACACTGTAAATCTTTCCCTTTTTCCATTTCGCGCAGATGCAACACCTTAAATATTTCCTCTTCCCCGTTTCATGCAGCTACAACACCGTACATCTTTCCTTTTCCCCGTTTCATGCAGCTGAAACATCGTAAATATTTCCTCTTTCCCATTTCGCGTAGCTGCAACACCGTACATCTTTCCTTTTCCCCATTTCGTGTAGCTGCAGCACCGTAAAAAAATTACCTATTTTCCCGTTTTAGGCAGCTGTGACTCCGTAAATATCAGTCATTTTTTTGCTCCGCTCAGCTGCGACTTCGTTAAAATTTTGTCCATTTTTATTCTTTTCGCAACTGCAACTCTGCCATATTCATCCTATGTACATCTGTGACTCCGCTAAAACTTTGCCTATCCTTCTACTTGTCGAAACTGCAACTCCCCTTGCGTAGTAAAATAAAAAGCAACAAGTGAATAGATGCTACATAGGTGTTGGGTTGCATGAGGACATGAAACAAGTTCAATTTGGGGGTGATGTTGGGCCCTGGAATTGTCAATTTTTCCATCACTTATCGACATATATTTCATCCATTTTCTTCCCATTATCATCCATTTATCATTCCATTTTCCATCCATTTGTTGTAACCGTGCGTAAAAAAACATACTACCTCCATTGATGTTTTAAGTGGTTAATAATGATTATTTTCCTTTATCTTTGATGAATTGAAGACTATGATGCATAATTTTACTAATGATTGTTTGTGGAGTGATTTTTCACGTACAGGACGCTCACAGCTAGCTGTTACAGCCTTAACCGAAAATGCATGCCACAAAAGGACACCTTGATTTGTATCTCAATTTGCAGGAATATGGAAATGAATCTCACAAATTTGAGACATGGGTTCTGTGCATAACGGCCTCATTTACCTGACTCACAAGGAAATTTCCAAAAAAATCCATGCTTTGCAATATACAGGTGGTTGTTCGAGAGGGTATTTTCCATATTTATTGTTGCTACCAGTTCCAAAGTTGTGGATTCAGTTCCTCATTTCCATGAGATAATTTTATGTATAAATATGTAATAAATCTCATTGAGGGGGGGAGAGAAAATAATGTTATGCTATAGGATTTTATCTAGATCTATTGTAGTCATTCCATTCTAATAATACACACTAGCAATTTCTTAATTCTGGAGTTGTAGACTTTCATTGTGGAGATCTAGCTCTGCTCAGTGGAGGAAGGGCCCTCTTTCCTGAACAGATGCTGGTAGTGTTGATTGTAGGTGTTTTATTTTGTAGATGTGTTATTTGTTAGTTCATGCTTTCATTCATTATATTTATCATAGTTGTTTTTTTATTTAGTTCATGCTTTCATTAGATTTATCATAGTTGTTTTTTCGTTCATCTTAATAGATCGTTGGACAACATAACATTGCTTCCAGGTTTATGTAGTTAGATCTTGCTTTGTAAGAGTTGATTTTTATTGCCATGTTTGAAGTGTGATTAGGCTTATAGTGTGATTTTATGAATAGGCTTAGGGTTTGATTTATTTTCAAGAAGGTGTGATCTCGTTTACAAAGAGTTTCGATTTCATACCAATAGATAATAGTGTCAGGTAGAAATTGTGCTCACATAGATCTTGCACGATAGATTTGAAATAAAAGACTTCCTCGGGTTGATAATTTAAGTTTAGCACTATTCATTTTAAGTTTTAGTTAACTGGCATATAGTGGGCCCAACACTTGTCTCATTGGCATGTGACATGAGTGCATTCCTTTGGACGTAGGAGAAGAAGTGAGAGAATTTGTACATTCTTGCATTATGATCAACAAAACCCAATGCCACAACATTTCCTGTAGAGATTTCTACTATCTCCACTGCTTCTGGATTAAATGTTACTCACTTGTATTCACCATTGTGTGTCATTCGATACATTGAGAGTAGGCTTGCTACCACATCAGGAACAAACAACACATTGTTGAAGTACCCATCTTCAAGATCGATCCCACCAATCCATTTGGCTTGGATTTTTGAATCATCACCCATGAGAATGGATGGACCACTATAAAGATACATGGACGAGAATCATGGAGGCCATAGTCTTGGAATCTCCTGAATCTATGATGAAGGAAGAAGAGCTTGAAGAACCAACAACTAATGCATGACGCCTCTCCTTGTCTTTCGAGCTTGAACCACCATCCTTCTTCCTTGCACCCTTAGGAAGTGGGTTGTTTTTCTTCTCAAGTAGCCACACCATCATGTCTATGGTACTATTTATGCATGCACTCTTTGGATGCCACCCCTTATGACAATAAGTGCTTTTGGTTTTCTCTTGCTTATTATTGTCCTTGTCCTCGGAAGGATTCAAAACCCCATCTGAAGATTTGGGTTTCTCATGCTTCTTCTTCTCTTGTTGCCTTGAATATTTGGATTTATTCTTGCCTTTGGCTGGATTTGAAACTCCTACAGCAATGGTTTGATCCTTACTAGATTTGGCGGTACCCATTTGCACTATCTTGTCTTTCTCTTGAGTCAGTGAATCCATGAAGTCATCCAGTGAAGGCATGCGCTAGTTTCGAGCTATGATCTTGTTAGAGTGGAATGTTGACACAAACATTGAGTACTGTGGCCCTAGATTCAAAAGTATGGAGAATATGACATGCTCCTCTTTCTTCTCTATGCCACATTGTTTCATCCGAATCACCAACTATTTGAACTTGGTGAAGAAGTATTGGGTTGTCTCAAAGTGAGCTAGACTCAATGAGATTAACTCATTTTCGAGCTAGTGACCTCTTGTCTCATTAGTATTCCCGAACAATGACTCAATATTGGGCCATACTTCATTGGGAGTTAACATATTGTCTACATGGAAGAAAAAGTATCTCGAAATGTTGAGACAAAGCATTCCAAATGCTTCATCAAGTCTGTTGAAGTACTTTGATTTCTCCACAACATAGTTGGGTTTGACTTCAGTCCCCATGGTGACTCTGTACAGGCCTTTCGACCTCAGTCGGATCACCATTTTGGCCTCCATTCAAAATAGTTGAATGGGGTCATCAATACATGAGTCTGCTCCATTTTTTCTTGTGCACTAGGTGACAAACTGCTGATTATACCTACAATGCAAACACTTGAATTTATCTGGAAAATCCATCAAATAAAAACTCAAGCACTTTGGATTTTATTTGTAGCTCCAAAGAGCTCTAATATCATGTGTGAATTTATTCACAGTAGGATCTAGGAGCCAAGGAGATTGTCACAATTTGATGTTACACACAAATTATGCACAAAACAACAGAAAGAGTGAAAATAACATACACAAATGTAGTCAATAACTGAGTTTATTATGATTGTCCAACATGTAAATATGTATGTAGCATGTTTATATTACAAAAGGGAGAAATTGTGAGCCCTTGTAGGCCATCTAGATGCATACAAGTGTCAGATCATGATTTTACCCTCAAACCCCCTAGATGAACCAATAAGCTTCCTAACCATTCCAAACGGTTACGAATGCAAGTGTGAACATGGGTGAAGCATGTAGGATCTTAAATGAAGGTATGCTAGGCATGGGTGAGAACACGAGTGAGTGGGAGTGGCTCTAGGAGGCAATAAATCCTCAAGGAAGGAAAAAAACATCACAAACATGCACTAGTGCCTAAGGTCAAACCTATCGTTGAATCTAGGGATGGGGTAGCACACCAAGACAAAACTGTTATCAATGAGGGCACCTGGGTTGTCTAAATGATCAACTTGGAGCACCTCAATTGTCAAAATGATCAAAGTGTAGTGCCTCAACTACCAGTAAATGATCAATATATCCTTAGTATGGACCATAGAATATAGCATGAAGTATAATGAAATGTGTCCTAGGTCTATGATCATGGTACTTAGGTGGATTATTTCTCTAACACCAACTCCTATTTCGAATCAAAAGCCTAAATGGGCTGAAAAACTCATTGAAGCAGCTGGGAATGTTGTTGGGAATACATATGATAGAAGAAGAACAAGGTCCCAGTATCATAATGAACATGTTGAACTCTCTCACACAAATTCACTACCTATAGAGTGGTTCAACAAAATTCTGCATATATGCTACTTGATGATAGTGAATGATACACAATTTGGGCCATTGAAGAACAAAATGGATCATTCCATTCCTCCTCCAGAAAGAAGAGACAAAAGAAACATTCGGAGGATCAAAAGAAGATGGAAAGGTTCACATGCAAAGTTCCAAGATGTTGATGCACAGAAGAACCATGATTCTGCATGGCTGCTCCATAGAGTTGCAAATTACAACAATTTTTTCACATGTTTTTGCTCAAAGATAAATTTTTTCTCTTAAGTAGTGTAACTTGTTTCCTAATTCTTGCTTATTTTGATGAGGGGGGTGGAAGTGGGGGGGGGGGGCATGAGGTTTTCCCCATTTTTATTATTTTATTAAGCAGTATTTTATGTCAGTTATATTATATGGGTGAATTTCGGCCTAGTTTCTAGGGCCAAATTCATCCAAAGTTAGGATTAATTAATCCTCCTTTGTCCAATATAGTCTATTTGGTCTATTTTCCTAACTTAGGGGGTAATTGTTACTAGAGAGGAGTGTGGGAGACACACATAGAAATTATCTTCCACTTACTGCATGTGCATGCATCATTTTATGTGCCTCTGAGACTAATCTCTACATCATAGGAGCCCACTCTAAGTGCCACCAGCAGCCTCCATCAATTGGTCATGGTTGGTAAGCAGTTATGTTGAGTTAAACTTTATTTACCATCAGTTATATCACTTTCAATTATCCTAGCGCCAATTTTTCATGCATGAAGGGATAGTGGTGCCTTTTTCCCACCTACCTCATCAATTAACTGATTGTAGTATGATTTAGACATCAAGAGTTAGACTATTGAGTTCGAGTAGTGATTTAGACACACCGAGTTAGCTATTTAGTCAGCTTGAGTTGGTATATTCAAATCCTATCCATGGAATTCAAATTCTATTTATTGTATAATCATTGCATTATTGATTAATGAATGAATAATAATGTTGTCATTATATGAGCAATTCTTGTCTGATTTATCTAAAATTTGTGGCATGAATTTCCTGTTCAATGTACATTCTCTTCGATTATTCCAATGAAAAGTTTCCTTCCTACAACTTTCATGTTTTCCTGTAGATCAATGGTTCACAAGTTTAACAGGAAGAAAGTGAAGGATAACGTTTGAACCCAACAAAGTGTTTAGACCAATACATTTATAACGATAGTCATGAAATTTTCTTTTGTGAGTTTCATGTTTTGTTATATGAGTGGTTGTCGAAGCTAGCAACCCAGTGAAAAAGTTTTCAAGAAAGAGAATCGACAGAGTGGAGTCCTCAATTGGTTTAGGGACTAAAAAGTATTAGAAACCCTATATCTAGGACTGTCAATTTATGGGTAGACAATATTTTAGAAGGATACATCACCGAGTTTGTTGTCGACATAATAACATCATATATTGAGGCGGTAAGAAAAATTTTCCAAGGCCCAAGAGGAAGATACTTGACATCTTTAAGAATTTGGATAAATATGCTTGTATGTGAGAAATGAATTCTGAGATGGATTCCTATGAGTAAAGGATCTATGCATGGATACCTAGGATATGTCACAAACAAAGTGTGTGAAAGATGGAGTAGAGTAACCTGAGATGTTTCTTGGTGATAGTGGAATTCAAGTAGATGGTGGACGTCTAAGAAGTTGAAGAAGATTTCGATTGGGAAATAGAATAAGGACTGTGAATATAAGATGAAGTTGCAGTATGACAAAAGGAGAAGACTATGGTTTGACATCGCACTCTGCAGAGGTTCTTGCAATGAGGTATATGAATACCACCATACATATGAAAGATAAGAAGAAGAAGAAGAATCCCAAGATCTAGAGTACGAGTATGACACAACCATGACCCCACATAAATTTCCGGAGGTAAGATACAGAAACTCATCTCCGTTTGGATTTTTCATTATAAGCAATAATAAATATGGGAATAGATGACAAGGGAGCCCCTCTAGCCAAAAGTTTTATCCAGTAGTACCAACGACCAATATAATGGATGGGGATGATCTTAAGTTGTCAATATTCAACGAAAAATGGGTTAGAAGACCGAGAGCAACATTGGTTTGTATGTGAAGTTGTGTACCATGCGTCAGGTTCAAGATGAAGGCATCAAGAAGGCTCAAATGAACACAAGACTAAGGGGTCATGCATTGGAATGGTACATGAAGTTATCTGTGGTATTGACATTAATCGCATAGAAAACACTCAACCAAATTCGAGTGGGACTAATAGATGAATTTAGAAATACCAAATCTGACTCGTGGTGTATTGCATAGATTAAATAGATTAACCAATTATCTACGGAGTCTATGTGGGTATTCGATCATATATTTAAAACGTTGATGGCTAAAGTAACTTTCTATATGTTTAACATACAACATAAATAATGGTTCATTTTAGCGTTATTAATACACATTTGACTTCCCTTGATGCAACAAAATATTGTGTCACAAAATGAAGCTCTAGAGTTGGCCATGAAGCTAGAATCCTCGCCTGTAGGAGACACTATTGCATGGATGATGGAAATTTAGTCACAACTAGCCAAACTTACACTACAACTTCAGGATATTAAAAAAGGGAAATAGATCTAGGAAGAAATGTGGTGTACCAAATGAAATACAGAGGGACACCATAAGGATAAATACCCTACACTCGTGAATTATGTCGCATTGGGAGCACTGAACCCAATGAATACACAAGGGATAACTTGGTGTAGAATATGCCATACTAGAGGCCATTGGCTGGAAGAGCGTTTATACTTACAGAATATTGTAAGTGCACTAGAGAGCTTATACTGTAAATTTTGCAAATCTATTAGCCATGGTGAGAAGGACGGCAGAGAATACCAACTGCTATAAGAGAAAAAAATAAATACCTATTTAATGAAAAATGAAGAGGAAATTCAAGCTAGGCGGGATCAAGATCAATATTTGCAGCCCCGACTTCCATAGAATTAGTACCCACAACAAAAATACCCTCAACCCAGGGGGTTTGAAATTTTAGTGGCTGAGGAAAAGGACGAGGATTTGGTCGTGGAAGAGGCCAAATTATATGTTATAATTGTGGACAGCTAAGAGATTTTTTCAGGGACTATGCAAGTCCTATGAAGACATGTTCGTATTGAAAATATTTTGATCATAATGTCAAACAATGTTCGCAGTTGATTGTGAAGTGGAACGATAGAAATGTGGGGAATACAAATCCTCTGCAGAATCCCAACCCAAACCGCAATCAGAATATACAGAATCTTTTTTCTAAGCTGATGGATCAACATATAGCTATCATAAAAAGAGGGGGTGCTACGATTGGGGAAGACAAAAAAGCATAGCATGAACAACCAGATATGTGACCTTCAACACAAAATAAAGTGTTGTTTGACGTTCAAAAATAAAAGGAAGTATTCTTGGACGCAGGACTAGAACTCGTCGACAATAATAAAGCGTTGACTTGTGCTACTACATTACATGGAAGACCAATAATGGATATTCCTGAAAGATTTGGTGAGTTATTCTGAAAGAAACCAGGGAGAAATGTCAGTAAGATTAGAGAGTTTTTTAAAAGTTTCTTATTTTTAATGCAAGATAAATACGTAATTTGAGAATAGACATCTCTAATAGAAGAACCTCAAGAAGAGGTTCCACCAGAAAGAAGGAGTAATCATATGGGTAAAATATTAAAGACTAGCCGTGAGTTAAGATTGACTTTCCAGATAGGATACTACGATATGGACTTGTTGATTCCTGTAAAAATACTAGGTACCGACAGTAGGGATTCTCCCCGGTAAATGATACCAATTATATCATCCACCATTTGGTGTGGGGAATCCATGTAGTTTACGATCCAGCTACCATAGATTAAGTTGTTTAAATATTTTACTGGTTATGGCTTGGTCCACTGTTTATGTAATTTTTTTTTAAATGAATGAAATGCAGATGCATAAGCTAAATGTAGGTGACCAATGAACAAGAACCTCAATCACTTCTTTAAATCTAAATCTAAAACTAATCTATTCTATCCCTATAGGGAGAAAATTTAGTGTTCAGAGTAATATACTGGAAATGTTCATATAAGTCTAACATATAGCTGTTCAAACAAAATAATCACATTCACAATAGAAAGAATACCAAATATAGATCCGATGTAATTAAACCATTTATGACTCTTTCATTACATAGACAACATACCATTCATAGCCAAAGAATTAGTTCAAGAAGTTAGAACAATCTCACTATATGATCTACATAAGCAAGAAGAAATAGTTCTACAAGATGCATTCCACACATTCCAAGTAAATCTTTGTGTCGGCCTTTGTTCCAATAAATTGATCCTTCATATAAGAAAATAGTTAACTTTTTTACAAAATAGTATAGCATTCTTTTCACTAGCAAAAAAAAAAGTATATGGTGCTCCGCACCCTTATTTATTCCTTTCTCTGTCACGCTGTACACATTTGAACTTGGTGAGAAATAATACATATTTGATAGATCCATGGCCAATATCATCATATCAATGATCAAGAATCATTTCATTGAATGAGATAGCGCCTGAGATAAGCACTGAGAACTAGAAGTTATCATGGACAAAGAACCTTTATGATCAATGACAGAGATATGTCTTCGAGCAGATCAATGGCTGTGAATTATTTCACTTATTCAACTAGCACGTATTAATAAAATCCTGGTATACATGAAATTTCTATAAAATAATCCTTAAGTTATTCGAGGTCCACCGTCAATCTAGATCCGATTGACCTCAAGGATTTCACTGATTCAACTAGTAGGTGAGTTAACTACGGAGATGTGCATGAAATTTTAATGCAATTTAGTTTGTTCTCTTTGGAGTCCACTGTCGATTGAGGTTGGTAGAGATCCAACAATGTAGGATCAAATTGGTTGGATCAAGCACCATACACATTGTTGCGCCTCCGCATGTGCTTTCTCTTGGTGAATAATCCTCTACTTCTGCATCTGTTTCAAGCTTCCCATATTTGAACTCGGTGATCAATAATACTTGCGATACGTAAAGAAGACATAATGAGAGATATATCTTTTTTGTAAAAAACAATAATTTGCCAATTGTAAGTTTAATGATAAGCAATTTGGCTAAATTTAAGCTTCAAGAGAAATATTTCTCAGTTTCCCCAATGGTGCATAGTATAAAAACAAAACAGAGATTGAACGGATTAGACCATCTCAAACGATGCATCGGGTTTGATTTGATCCATTAGATCATGTGACCCTAGCAAATCCTTTTCGTGAAATAGTGGAAAGTGAAAATTGGGATGTCAACTTTCAATGAGATTAACTTCTATTTTTTCGTTTTCGCTTTTTTGATTTCTCCCTTCGGATTCCACCTTTTGACGTGGGATATTTCTAGATCATTGATATATGGGGAAGCTCTCTTAAGCATCGAACTTACGACTATCAAAAAGTGGAGCTCTAACTTTTCAAAACCAGATTTCTGTATTTCTACTTTCCACTTTTTGCTTCTTTTTCGAGCCGTTGATCTCTGCGGAAGCCCTCTGGAATGTCGATCTGAAATCAAAGGGATCATGGAATTCGGAAAGCAGAAATTGGTATGTCAAATTTTTTGAAATTAAACTTTGACCTTTCTACATCCACCTTTACACTTCCTCTTTTATGCCTCCTCTTTTTTTGACCGTTGATCTTTGTGGGAGCCTTCCGGATAGCGAAAAGTAGAAAGTAGGATGTTAGTTTTTTTTTTTTCCGAAGTTAAATTTTATCTTTTCGCTTCCGCTTTTTTTTCTTCCTCTTTTCTTCTTCCACTGATTGTGGAAAGCGAAAATCAGAAAGTGGGTTTTCCAAATTTCCAAAGTTAAATTTTATCTTTCCAGTTCTGGTTTTCCACTTTCACATATTGCAGAAAGTGGGTTCACCAACTTTCATGACCAAAAAACAAAATGGATCTCAGACTGTGGACTTCAGAAAGTGGGATTTCAACTTTCTCATAGTTAACTTTGATATTTCCTCTTCCTCCTTTTGCTTTCCTCTCATTTCTAGGATCGTTGATTTTCTTAGATTCTTCCTTGGTCGTTGATCTGAAATTGAAAGCATAATTTTTCATATAAGGCATGTTTCCAAGATCGCTCCTAAGGAGTTTTACCAAACTGACACTTCAGGATTAGGAAAAAACTTCTGCTCAATATTTTAAGAAAGACTAGGTATGTAGGGAGGGATTATCTGAGTTGGGAGACAAGTGTAAGTGTGCTTTAAAAATAAAAAATGGAAGGAGGGGCCCTAAAATGTAAAAAAAAATGGGGAAGCAGTTACAGTAGCAACAATTGGTGACTAGCTGGTGAACACAGATCTCTGAAAATAACCTTTTTAAACAACAATATTACCATATGGTACCATATTATGAATGCCTAGTGATTACTGTAGAAATAATAGATCAATTCTATGAGCAATGATGCTAAGAAGAAGCACAGGAAATAGATCTTGCTACTAAGAATTCTGACAAGCATACATAGGAAAAATAGAGAGAAGAAAAGAGACCGAATCACATGAATGAAGAGATGAATATTGGTGTGTATCCTTCAATTGAATAATGATGAATAATAGTGTACATAAATATTACATCCTTCATAGGAAAATCTAATTGTATGGAAACGACTCATAAAGCTCAAAAATACTGGCTTACCAAAATATAGCAAACCCCCATAGGTGGCTAAAACACTTCCCAAATATATCAAGGACCTCACAAGTTGGAAAAAGAGTGAGTGAGTTGTCAAGGAGATGGAAAAAACATGATAACCCTACAAAATGGATAAAAACTAATGGAGGATGGGTTGGAAACAAAAGCTGCCAGTTTCTTAGTTGACTAGCTTTTATCTTATCCATAGAAAAACAGGAAAAGCAGAAAAAGCAGAATAAAGCAGAATTTGTTGTAAAGTCCTGTATACTAATTCTAGATAGTCAAAAGGTGGTCAAGGTCAACCCAGAATTAGAAATAAATCATTCCTAGGATATAGATGGCATGTATTGACTTTAAGGTGCAAGTGGATGCCAACTAATTAAGCTAGTGGGTGAATAATTAATCAAATAATGATTAATCATTTTATCCTAAGTTATCAGTGGGTTTAATATATTCCAACACCCCCTATAAGTCTGAATTTATGATGGTATGACAACAAATATGGATGCATATAGGGCCTAGCAACAAGGCTATGGTCACCCTTTAACAATTATTATGTCTAGAAAAGTGAGGAAAGAGGCAAAACCACATGGGGAAAATCCTCCCTCAAGATAGGAAAAGGCACGAAATTTGAAATATTTCTTCAACATATCTTCATCTTCACTTTAATGAGCTAACTGAATTGCTTCTAGATGAAGGACTTATTGAAGAAATCATGAACTCCACGATCATGCACTGGAGTGTAGAACCTGCAAGAAGGAAGAGGAGAGACTCCTTGTATCTCATCAATTGATGAAGTAGGAGAATTATCTGAATGCTTCTTTCTGCTATCAAAATATGATCTAAAAACATAATCTGAAATGGAAAAGAGAACTATGCATACTCCTTTCCAAAGAGTACAAAAAATAAGGCAATTTATTTCACACCCAATTCCCTGAATAGCTGCAAAATTGTGATGTGGATCCCATGTCAATCTTCCAATATGATGTAACAATTTTATAGATATTATATGAGGATGATAAAAATATGATATATTATAAATATTATCATATGGAATAGCAAGGAAAAGGCTTCAATGGCTCCATGAGGATATAGGGCTAGACTAGGAAAATTATGAGCAACTGGGGAAAACTGATAGGTGTAAAAATATGAATGATGGATGGGAATAATATCTGAACCATAAGTGTTTAGAACATATCCAAACATGTTTAATATCAGTCCATATATGACTAAGGTCATGGATAACCATCCACTGAAATTTAGGAAAGACTTCAAATCATGTACGATAAATATCACTGCATAAGAGACCAATGAGGAATCAACTAGTGAACTAGGGATTTGTATAGTCTTAGGATTATTTAGAGCTATGGTAGATAGTATGTATGGTGGTATCATATTTGTATCAACCTTCAAATATTACTCTATATCAAAATCCAAAGGATCACATATAAGCATATCAATAGACTCATGGGAATACACTGGTAATGAATCCTTTGTATGAAAGGAGGAAATAAGGAGATGTTCAAAATATTCAAGAAGGCTCTGAGTATTGATGCCAAGAAAAAAGGAGGATATTCTGAAGCACATGAGATCAATTAAGTTAAGTGGTATGACAAAAATAAGGCTTGATGTGGCTAAGCAAACATCCTGGAAGTCACTGGGTTGCGCACCATCAATGAGAGAGGTATGGAAAAAGTGTGAAGAATCTGGCACATAGATATTAGAATCTAAGATAGGAGATTTAGAGAACAATGAATGGGTTACAGGATCATAATCAATATCAACATCAGCTACATATGTTACTTCTTTTTCATCATTAGTATCACAAGAATAAAAATCACCTTCAAGAGACACAGAAAAAGATGGCTCTTCGATATTTGCTTCTTCATTGAAGGAGGAAGCATTCGAATCAAGGAGGGCAGCAGCAACATGAACTATATGATAAAATTATTCATCATGATTAAATTCATTAGATAATGTAGAGGCCAATAAATCTTGAGAGATAGAACAAGAGGATATGTTGGGTTCGCCCCATGCTTCATCTTCTATTTCCTGAAAACCAAAAGCTTTGTCCAAAATATTC
Organism: Pseudotsuga menziesii; assembly: GCA_001517045.1. Classification (NCBI taxonomy): domain Eukaryota; kingdom Viridiplantae; phylum Streptophyta; class Pinopsida; order Pinales; family Pinaceae; genus Pseudotsuga; species Pseudotsuga menziesii. The sequence goes on along the minus strand of LPNX011021313.1, from coordinate 21,827 downwards.
CAAAGCTCAAATGGATATTCAGCAGAATCTATGAGATGATATATATTTGGAGACATTCCCAAAAACATAATTCCATAATCTCTATCACAATTATTTAACCAATCAATATTCTCTTCATAAGACTCAAGTTCACTCAATGCACCAATGGAGACATGAAAGAGACATTGTCTCTTGAAGTATGCCCTCATCTTTGGCTTTCAATCAGCATAGTTTGAAGGAGATAGTAGAGGAAATTTTGAATCCATATAGAAGTTGTTGATATGCTCTAGTATATACTCTCTACAACCTACAAAACAAACTAGGATAAAATCTTGTAAGCTAGACAAGCTCCTCCTCAGAGAGGGATAGGAGACTGGATGCGCTTGTCAACTCTGTATAACTTGATCAACCTTGTTGTTGTAGAAGATGGCAAGGTTGTGCTCCCTGTAGCTCTGATACCATGTAGAAATAATATATAAAATGCTATGAGAAATTATGGTAAGAATAAGAATATGAAATAGATCTTGCTACTAAGAATTCTCACAAGCATACACAGGAAAAATAGAGAGAAGAAAATAGACTGAATCACATGAATGAAGAGATGAATATTGGTGTCTATCCTTACATTGAATAATGATGAATAATAGTGTACATAAATAGTATATCCCTCATAGGAAAATCGAATTGTATGCAAACAAATCATAAAGCTCAAAAAGAATGACTTACCAAAATATAGCAAACCCCCATAGGTGGCTAAAACACTTGCCAAATCTATCAAGGATCTCATGAGTTGGAAAAAGAATGAGTGATTTTTCAAGGAGATAGAAAATACATGCTAAGCCTAAAAAATGGAGAAAAAATAATGGAAGATGGGTTGGAAACAAAAGCTTCCAGTTTCCTAGTTGACTAGATTTTATCTTATCCATAGAAAAACAGGAAAAGCAGAAAAAGCAGAATAAAGTAGAATCTGCTATAAAGTCATGTATACTAATTATAGATGGTCAAAATGTGGTCAAGATCAACCTAGAATTAGAAATAAATCATTTCTTGGATATATATGGCATGTATTGACTTTAAGGTGCAAGTGGATTCCAACTAATTAAGCTAGTGGGTGAATAATTAATCAAATAATGATTAATTATTTTATCCTAAGTTATGAGTGGGTTTAATATATTCCAACAATTACTTGAATGTATTTCCCAAGACATATTTAAACCATATTTATTCAGGGGTGCAACTTTCAAGCACCACATTTGATACCATTCCTTTCGGAGTAAGGTAACCAAGAGTTCAGTGTCTTGATAAATCTCATGGGGAAAGAGTATGAAGTTCATTTTACCCCTTGTCTTTAAGTGTCCACTATATACAACTCCACATGATCGTAACCGATTAAGACAGATGTATTAGTTTGTTCCTCATTCCCATGCTATATGCATTATTTTGATGCTTTCTTTATGACTGAAAATATCTTCCGAGACTTCCTTGATTGCTTCTTTTACTTTGAGAATTTGGTACGTGTTCTTCCATCCAAATTGTCCTTTTGTCTGAGTGACAAATTTTTTTTCTTGTCATGTTCACAGAAGGAGAAGAACCTTGTTGATATTTGTTGTTTTGACAACCCTTTTGGTCTGATGATTTATTCTTCAACATCATTTTTTTTTTAAAATTGAAGATTGAATATTTCGGAAAATTGACTTTTCAATCTAAGCATTTTGTCCTCTTTGATTTGTAGTAATGGGATCATTTTGAATACCATACATTCATCAGAACTCCTTCCTTTCCATGGGTCCATCATGATATGCTTCTTGAGACAGGTATTAATGTGAGAATGGATGAAACCCCAAGATAGTACTCCAGAACTCATGATTTTCTGTTATTTCATAGGGGTTATAATGATTCAAATGTGGGATTAAATATTAGCTTCCCTTTCCATCATCTTTCAATAGTTAAAGAATCTCATCATGATCGAACTTTAGCATTTTCTCTTTCCCATAAGCAGTTCCTGACATCCAAAGATTTTGAGTTTAATCAAATTCCTATACTTCCAAGAACCAAAAAAATGAGGTGGTTATGAAAAACAAACAAACTAAGGCTATGAAATAAGGTGAAACAAACATGAAAATAAACAAACGAAAAGAAATCAAGAAAACAGAGTTCTAAATATGTACAAGGTGTTCCTACAACTTAAGTGAAGTAATACTTGAGACAAAGGCCATTTACTGGAAGGATTTCTTCCTGTCCTTGTAAATCTTGCAATTTGTAAGTTGCAGGGCCTAACTTTTCAGCGATTAGATAAGGGCCAATAGATAAATGTTGAAACTTTGTGTGTTTTCCCTTTTTTGCATGCAGATTATCCCATTTCAAAACTAGTCTCCTACATGAAAGTTTCTTGTACTAGAATTCCTTTTTTCGAAACATCTTTTGATGATAACTTGACGTTGATAGAAATTATCTTTAGCCTTTTGCCATAATTCCTCCAGTTTTTAAAAAGTGTCAATTCGTGCTTGTAAAACTTCGCTTCTGGAACCCCTTGAGGCTTGAGCTAACTGCGAAGATGGGAGAAGAATGTTTGAGGGGGGAAATAAATTATTTTCCATATACCAGAGTATAGGGAGACACTCCTAAGGAGTTATTATAGTGACAATATCTTCCCATAGTTCATTTGGAAGGGCTAAGTGCCAATTTCTTTGATTTTCAATAACGATTTTCTTCAAAATTTAGATAAGGTTCTTATTTGTTTATTCTGCTAAACCATTTCCTTGAGGATAATAATTTGCCGAGTAATGTAACTTAATTCCTTTTTCATAAGCAAAATCAGTTATTTTAACAGATGAGAAATAAGATGCATTATCAAACACAAGGAAAATTGGAACTCCAAACTCGGTCATAATATTCTCTTGTAGGAAGTTGATGACCACATCCTCATTCAATTTGTGCAATGGAATCACTTCAACCCGTCATGTGAAATAATATGTAGCCATAAGGATATAAAGATTTTGTAATGAATAATTCACATTGATTCCCCCAATAACATCTATGCCCCATTGTTCAAATGGATCTGAAATAGTTACAAGATGTAGCTGTCCTACCGCTTTTGACAATATGCCACCACTTCTCTGACATACATCACATTTTCTTGCATTGGCATGGGAATATTTAAACAACGTTAGCCAGTAATATCCATCTCTAAGTATCTTATGAGCGGTGGTATCCCCATAATAATGTCCTCCCGCTGGTCCATTCATGCAATTCTTTGACAATTTCAAAGGCATCCTCTCTCTCCAGACATCTGAGAAAAAATCAATTATAATTTTTTCTGAAAAGAACTCCATTCATTATTTGATAGGACTCTAACCTAAAATGAAGTGCCCTTCTCTTCTTGGATTTCCAATGCTCTGGTAGATATCCTTTTTGAATATAGTACACTAGATATTTGTGCCAAGATTCCGGAGCAATAAATATAGGACATACATTAATCAAGTTCAATCCAACTCCATTCTCCCAATCAAAATCTTTATTAGTGTGATTTTTTGCTAGGAACTTGCACAACCCTTTACCTTTAATGATGGTAGTTGGTTTGAATTCTAGGTCATACTCCTATAGGGTAGTCACCCAATTCCCTCTTCGCTCACCCAATTATTTCTACACAAAAAGAGACCTAACAGTTGGGTGAGGAACTGCAACTTTTGTTCTATTCTTTAAAATATAGGGTTTGAATTGTTTTGCTTCCTTGAAAAATTCATATGCTTGTTTGTCCAGGACTAGGTCATTAAATTCATCCCCTTGTAATCCGGTGCTCATGAATGATATTGGGTATTCGTCTCCCAATTCTCCTTTCTGCGTAAGCACTAGTGCAAGAGAGTTGTATGAAGGAAATGTATATAAAATAAATTCAATCTCAAAGTCTGGACTCCTCAAAGAAGGTGCATGAGCTATTGATGTTTTGATATCTTTAAAGGAATCTTTCTCAATGTTAGTCCACTTGAACTATACACTTTTCTTCACCATTTTCTACAGAGGTTTCACATTTTGAGCAAAATCAGAGATAAACCTCCGAACAAAATTTATTGTGCCCATAAATTATTGCATAGCTTTCTTATTATGGGGCGTGGGAATATGAGTTATAGCCTCAAGTCTCTCTGTATCTATTGAGTTTCCCTTCTTTGAGATGATGTGTCCCAATATGCTCTTCTTTGGGTTAAGAGGTATACCATATTTTCTACAGTGGTCAAAAATATGTTTCAAGTGAAAAATATGTCTTCTCTTCTCTCAGAGAAAACTGTTACATCATCTAAGTAAACTACTACACAGTGGCCACTTAAACCTCTAAATGCAATGACCATGGACCTATGAAATGTGGTGCTGGTGTTCATGAGGCCAAAAGGAATTATTCTATAAGCAAATGTTCCCCACTTTGTACAAAATGTTGTCTTTAATCGATCTTCTTCGACCACTAATACTTGATTATAACCTGAAATCCATATAATAGGGAGAACATTTCCGAGCTTGAAACCATTTGTAAAATCTATTCCATTGGTGGAAATGGATAGTTATCTTTATCTGATCTTATGTTTAATTTCCTCGAGTTAACACTGGGGTATTCTTTAAGGATTCTAATATTATACTTAAGTATAGTATTCTAGACGATTGTTTTTTATTTAAAAAAACATGTTTATAGATAGGTAGGCAAATATTAAATATGAAACATAAAATTTATACTAAAATGTGTAAATTTTGGTGAATATTATGATAAAAAAAACATATTTTATGTAAATATAGGAAATATTAGACACTAAAAATGACCAAATAGAAAATTTATTTTTTGAAAAAAACCCAAAAAATAGCCAATTGGCGAAATTTTGCTCCTAAAAATTACCCTGGTTAACACACAGCCTTATCTCTCCCAACTTTTTCCTGACTGGGACTAGATTGGCCACCAATTCAGAATGTTGAACCTTGAAGATGATGTTTGCATCCAGTAACTTCTTTACTTTGTTTTGGATCATAGGTTCTGACTTCAGGTGCATGTTTCTAAGTTGTTGCTGAAATGGTTTTGCTCTTGTTTTGATGGGAATCACATGCTGGATGATGCGAGTGCCATAAGTCTTCATATTTTCATACGTAGAGGAGAGGGTGTATTTATATTATTGAAACAACTTGATGAAATTACATCTTTCTTCAGGCGAGCAAAATTTTCCCAAATTGACATATTTGGGTTCGACTTCTGATCCCAGATTTACCAGCTCATATTGCATTGATGAATTGTTTGTCTTTATATTGGCTGATTTCCAAATGTTACTCTGCAAATAAAAAATCCCTTCGAGGGTTCTTATCGTTTTAGGCATGTAATTTCCCTTAACTGCTTCTTAATTTTGTAAACCTAACACATGTTCTTCTTAATCAATTATTGATTCTTTAAAAGATTCTTCATTTGTCAAAAAATTGATGATCTTCTCATCATCATCAAATATCATCATATTTGTAACATTGTCAGGTACTAATGGCCTGAAAATCAATTCAATGGAACACTTGTTATTAGTTGGTACTAATCTAGATGTAGAAGTAACTAATAAATCAGCTGCAATGATTTTCAATCTAGGTATTGCATTTAGATTGAAAGCATTGAAGTGCATCAATGAATTCCATAACTCAGACTTATATCTTTTAATATGTGGAGATAAAAAATGAATGGTATTTATTACTTGTCTGACAACTATCTCAGAATCACAAAAAACCTTCAAATTTTTTACTTCTATCCCAATGGATTTTTTCATACCTTGAACTAGAGCTTCATACTTGGCATTATTATTTGTAACTCCAAACTCTAGTCTACAAGAGAGGAAATATTTATTCTTTTCAGGATCAACAAGGACACAACCATCCCCTGATTCCTCTTGTGTTTTAGAACCATAAAAATACAAAACCAAAAATCTATGTTCTAAATCTACAGAGTTAGTAGCATCTCCTACATTAGTAATTAAGTCTACTATAATACAATTAATATCATAATTCCATGAAAATCAAAGGACATTGGAATTCATATATGATTCCTAAATGACTGGTTTAGCTTGATAATTTCCTGGTTCAAGCTCCAAAAAGTAATTTCCCAAAACTCAAGATGAGAAGTTCACATGCTCATTTTTTTCTTCCAATTAAGCCACATTATGTTTCATGTGTGGTTCCCTCAGTATCTTGATCTGATTTTGAACATTTTTGTATGGAAGCAACATGTGAGACCAATCAATTACAAAATATCCATTAAGTTTCGTTGACTTGTCCTTGATCAATATAATCCATAGGATTCTGGTATATTAACCACCATGATATCTATGAATTGACAAACTCTAGGGTCTGCAGATAATCGAATCAACACATCTTTCATTCCCCTATGACTTTGAAAACATATCTATCTAGATGAATTATCCAAGATGGAAATGGTGTGGGTTGACCATTAATATTCTTACCTATTGGAAGTGGCTTGACATTTGAAGAAGCTCCAGAATCTACAAACAAATTATGGACATTATGATTAAAAATTTCAAATGACAGTAGAAAAGGCAAAGTCTGAGGTTTATATGTTCCTCCAATGCTTGCTTCATTAATTTCAGTACAGATTCGATAGCTTCTGGGATACTGTTAGGTTGTGGATCAAAATCTTCCAGAAGTTTCTTCCTTTGTTGAGGTAGATTACATAGTTTAAATAGAGAGATATTTTCTTTTGTTTTCTTAATGTACTCTATGATATCATACCACATGTCCTGCTCTACCAAGCCTTTTCTAGTACCTTTGACGGATTTATTTATCACTCTCTTCATTGGTTTGTTAACTACTGGGATTGTCTCTTTTATATTTACTGGATGAGGCTTAGGTGTTGTTTGAGTAGTACTGAGAATTTTCTTCATGTTTTCTTTCATCTTCTTTATTTTAGGCAGTACTAAACTATCATCCACTACCGACCCTTTACTTCTAGTAGTAACATTCGCTGATGACACTTGAATTTATTCAGTACGTTCATCTTCTCTTAGCTCCAAAGTAAGTTCCGAGTCCCATAATACCATAGTGGTTTCTTCATTTGTTTTCTCTACCTCATTAGTTTGGGATTCTTCTTCAATATATTCCAGTTGGGAATCTAACAATTTATTCATAACCAAAGTCTTTGAATTTATCCACTGTTAACAATGTTGATGTATTTGTAACTTCAGAATGTATTCACTTGTATATCTTATATTGTATTTCATTATACATCGATGTTACTATCGGGAGATTCATTAATATAATAAAGTCATTTAAAGTCATAGAGGTTAACCCTCTGTTGTAAGTCGGGGCAATTGTCCCCATAGTTGAGGGGTACTAGAGTTATTAGACTCTCCTAGAGAAGTTGGCCCTAGTAAGTAGTTTTCAAGTGGAAAAATAGTATAAATAGAGAGTGAGCCTCTTTATTTGAAAAACAAACTCACTCAAGTGTAGCTCATGAGTGAGAGAAGAGGAGCTTGCACAAGTGAGAGAGAGAACAGCTGTCAGAGATCATCTTTGTGTCTTTGGATTTTACTTTTTCTATTGGTTCCCATTCTATCTCTGAGGAAGTTGCGGGGTTTTCTCCTTTATGGTTTCTCCGAGGAAAAATCTTTCTGTCTCTTGTCTCTTATGATTATTGATGTGCATGTTATTCTCTCAGACTAGATCCTAGATCATACTGCTTAAATGATAAAAATATAACATGGTATTAGATCTAACCCGAGTAGAAGAAACTGTGTAGCTGCATAATCTAGGGATTCTTAATTTTTGGGTCTCTTCCCATGATCATCAGCAAAAGGAGGATAGGCTAACTCTCCATTGAATGGCACATATTTCTGTCGAAGTAGAATCTGATTCTAAGCATTTTTAGTTTTTGACCTGCCACTACAGCGAGAAATTAGGGATTTCCACATAAGTGGAATTTTTGAGTGAGCCCAACATAGTATTTCTCTCCTCCTCAAAATTGAAGTTTAAAGACCAAGATCGAAGTTTTTTGTTGGGTAGAACTCCAGGAAAGTCAAACCCTAATTTTCCCCTGAACCAGAAAACCAACACTGTAGAAGAACAACTTCAAATCCAGTTTTAGCATCTCAAATTGGTAATATCTAAATCTTGTGTATTTCCATTTAAGGTTCTCAGTGAAGATGTCTCATCACACAAAGCTTGATGAAAATCTTGAAGGAGCTGATAAATTATGAGCATGGAAGTATAGGATCTCACTAGTTCTTGAAGAAAATGAATTGGACACCTGCATAAGTGGAGAGGTTCCAGTTCTAGAGGGAGATGAGGCTAAGGACTTACACCACTTGGTCAAGGCCAAGAGGATTAATGCTGATTCAATCAAGGATCACCTTATACCACATGTGTCCTCCCTAAAGACACCTAAAGAGATGTTTGATTCCTTGACCAAGCTATTTGAAGGGAAGAACATAAATCAGAAGATGACTTTGAGAAATTAGTTGAAGAATGTAAATATATAGAATGCAGAGACCATACAGTCATACTTTACAAGGGTCTCCCAAATCAAAGAACAACTTGAAGCAGTGAATGAATAAGTAGAGAATGCAAAAATTGTGATGACCACATTGAATGGTCTCCTTATGTCATGGGGCTCCTTCATTCAAGTGATCTATGCTAGAACAAAGTTAATCACCTTCAGTAGACCGTGGGAGGGATGTTCACAAGAAGAGGCTTGAATAGTAGCTCAAGAAGAAAAGATGGGAAATGAATATCAAGCTCTCACAACACACACCAAGAAAATCAGAAGGGACTACCATCATCCAATAGGTAAGCATTCACACCAAAATAACCCTAGAATAGATCTATGTAGTATCAGATGCTTTACATGTGATGATAAAGGACACATCACTAGAAACTGTCCCAGAAACAAACATGGCTCTCAAAAGAAGAAGAACAACAAAATAAGACATCATGTTCACACTGCAGAGGATGATGAACCTCCAAGAAAGAGAGTCAAAGAAGAAGATTCTTCAAGTGATGAAAAATATTTTTTGATTTATTCCCTCACAGGAACTGTTACACATGGAAGCAATGATTGGCTCATAGATAGTGGGGCTTACAAAAATATGACGGTATTTAAATAATCATTTGTAAAACTATTCAAATTGAGTCACCCCATAGTAAAACATGGGGATGACTACCAGTATCCCATAAGAAGTAGGGGTGAATCCTCCTATAAGCTAGACTTTGGAAAATCTATGAAGATGAAGGATTTTTTATTTATACCAAGAATAAAGAAGAATATTCTCTCCATATCTTCATTGGATGCAAAAGGTATGAGGATTTCATTTATAGATGACCGAGTCCTTATGTGGCCAAAGGGGAAGACTATAGATGATGGAGTAGTGATTGGAGAGAAAGAGGGAGGCTTATACAAATTAAATGGCTAACCAGAATAAGCCTTGGTCCATGAATCAGTAGAGCCAACTGAACTTTGGCATAGAAGGCTTGCACATATGAACTATAGGAAACTTCCACTTGTAAGCAAGGCTATTGAAGGTCTTCTATAAATACAAGCAAATCATGAAGGTGTTTGCAAAGGATGTGCGAAAGGAAATAACACAAAGAAGACATTTCCAAGTAGAGAGAGCAAGGTAAAAGGAATACTGGATATCATCCACTTCGATATATGCAGTCTAATGTCATCCAGCTCGTTAAGTGGGTATGAATACTATGTTTCTTTAATTGATGAATTTTATAAAAATACATGGATTAATTTCTTGAAAAGAAAGGATGAAGTATTCAGTAAGTTCAAGGAATTCAAATCCTTGATCGAGAACCACATAGAGAAGAAAATCAAGACCTTTTGATCAGACAATGGTGGAGAATTCACATCAGATGAATTCAAAGAATTATGAAAAGAGTCATGGATTAAGAGGGATTTGGCCACTCCATATAATCCACAACATAATGGAGTTGCAGAAAGGAAGAATAGAATGATTATGGAAGCAGCAAGGGCTATGCTTCATGATCAAGATCTTCCTATGCATCTATGGGAAGAATCTTCTAGAAAGTTGTGTATGTACATGAACGTATTCTGCATAGAGTACTTGAGAACAAGACACCTGAAGAAGTATTCTCCAGCAAGAAACTAGAAGTCATTCATCTCAGAATATTTGGTTTTCCAGTGTACATACACATTCCGAAAGAAAAGAGGACAAAGTTAGATCCTTCAGGAAAGAAGGGTATATTTGTGGGATATAGTGAAAGCTCGAAGGATTACAGAATATACTTCCCGGGATTCAAGAATATTGACATCAGCAAGGATGTGTAATTTGATGAAGACTCAACTTACAACAAATCCATAAAAATACCTATTGCAGAACTTGAAGAAACAAAAGTACATAGGATCCGAGATACGACTATGAATGAAGAAACAATAGAAGAAGATCGAGAAACAAATGAACCCCAGGAACCTCTAGATCAACCCCAAGAGAAGAATCCTTACAAAAGGAAACCTACATGGGTACGAGAAGCTATCCAAGGTGCAGAAAGATATGGGGCTCCAAAAGAAATGCACAGAGAAAGGAAGAGAACTAGGTCCTACTCCGGTTATGTAGCCCTATTGTGTGACATCATTGATAAAGAACCTTCCAACTATGAAGAAGCGACATAAAAGAAAGAATGGAAGGATGCTATGATTAAGGAGTACCATTCAATCATGAAGAATGATGTCTAGGATGTTGTCCCAAGACCAGAAGGGAAGTTTGTTGTGACTTCCAAGTGGATCTACAAGATCAAGCATGCTGCAGAAGGCATTATAGAGAAATATAAAGCAAGATTTGTGGCACGTGGCTTCTCCCAGAAGGAAGGGATAGATTATGATGAAACTTTTGCACCTATAGCCAGATAAACTTCCATCATATTAGTACTTTCTTTGGTTGTAGTTATGAAATGGAAGACACACCAGATGGATGTAAAGAACATGTTCTTGAATGGTGTCGTAGAAGAGGAAGTGTATGTGGAGCAGCCACTTGGTTTTGAGACACATGACAGGGAGACTCATGTGTGAAAATTGAAGAAGGACCTGTATGGTTTGAAACAGGAACCCAGGACATGGTACGACAGAATTAACAACATCCTGACTGGCTTAGGATTTACCAAGAGTAAAGCAGATTCCAACCTTTACTATAAGGTTGAGGAAGGGAACCCTATGATACTCTTACTATATGTAGATGAATTGTTTGTGACAAGTGAGGATGGGTTGATTGCTAACACGAAGAGGAAGGTTGCTGTTGAGTTCGAGATGAAATACTTGGGTATGATGCACTACTTTCTAGGCATGAAGGTGTGGCAGAATGGAGATGGAATCTCCCTGGGACAAGGGAAGTATGTAGTAGAGATCAGGAAGAGGTTTAGGATGATGGACTGCAAGGCCATGACCACACCTATGGCATCGAACTTGAAGCTATTGAGTGATGCTTCATCAGATCCGGTTGATGCTACAATGTATCGTTAGATGATTGGGTCATTGATGTGCCTGACAAACACATGAACAAATATTTCCTTTGCTGTGAACACATTGAGCCAGTTTATGATGGATTCGAGACATGTCCACCTGATTGTTGCAAATCATATTCTAAGGTACCTTAAGGGTATAGTTGATTATGGGCTCAAGTATAAGGTGAATCAGAAGATTAACCTAGAGGGTTATGTGGATTCAGATTGGGTAGGCAGTGCCATTGATAGGAATAGCACTTCTAGGTGTTGCTTCAGTATGGGATCAGGTGTGATCTCTTGGTTTAGTAGGAAGCAGTCCTGCATGGCACTGAGTACAGCTGAAGTAGAATATGGTGCAGCTTGTTTGGCTAGTTGTGAGGCAGTATGGCTGAGGAAGCTACTGTATGATTTGTTTGATCTCGAGTTAGATGCTACTTGTATATATTGCGACAACCAGAGTTGTGTGAAGTTTTCGGAGAACCCGGTTTTCCATGACAAGTCGAATCATATAGAGATCAAGTATCACTATATCAGGGATATAGTGTAGAGAGGAGCAATGAAGCTCCAATATGTTGCAATAGATGAGAAGATAGTTGATGTATTAACCAAGCCGTTAGCCAGAGTGAAGTTTGAGTACTTTAGAGAGAAGCTTGGTGTTCTTTAGATCGAGGTTCCCTCCAAGGGGAGATGATACATATGAGCCCTTCCTAGATGGTAGTAGGTGTGTCCTACCATGCCAGTGGATATAAGTGTTGAAGCCTTTCTTGGATGGTAGTAGGCGTGTCCTACCATGCCAGTGAATGTGAATGTTTTGTTATGTGTATCTGGCTTGTGATATGAGATGATCTGAAGGGGGAAATCCTTGCAGAGGCAAGGTACTACATCCATCATGAAAAAGGGATGGCTCTGTAGTGAAAATCCCAGCAGAGGCAAGCTACTGCATCCATCATGGAAAAGGGTTGGCTTTGTAGTGGAAATCCTTGTAGAGGAAAGGTACTACATCCAAAAAGAAAAAGGGTTGGTTCTGTAGTGGAAATCCTTGCAGAGTCAATGTACCGCATCTAGCATGAAAAAGGGATAGCTATGTAGTGGAAATCCTTGCAGAGGCAAGGTACTGCATCCAACATGAAAAAGGGTTGTCTCTGTAGTGGAAATCCTTGCAGAGGCAAGGTAATGCATCTAGCATGAAAAAGGGTTGGCTCTATAGTGGAAATCCTTGTAGAGGAAAGGTACTACATCTAGCATGAAAAAGGGCTGGATATGTAGTGGAAATTGTTCCATAGGAAAGGTACTGCATCGAGCATGAAAAATGGCTGGCTATGTAGTGGAAATCATTGCAGAGGAAAGGTACTGCATCCAACATGAAAAATGGTTGGCTATGTAGTGGAAATACTTACAGAGGAAAGGTACTGCATCCATCATGAAAAAGGGCTGGCTCTGTAGTGTAAATCCTTGCGGAGGCAAGGTACTGCATCCAACATGAAAATGGGCTGGCTATGTAGTGGAAATCCTTGTAGAGGCAAGGTGTTGCATCCAACATGAAAAAGGGCTAGCTTTGTAGGGGAAGTCCTTGCAAGAGCAAAGAGGTGAATCCAACATGAAAAAGGGCTAGCTCTGTTGATGAAGACCTACATGGAAGCTAGGCCTACATCCAACATGAAAAATAATTGGCTCTGTAGAACTTCCTATGATGAGTAGAATTGACAGATAGACCATTTTCTCAAGATAGGGGGAGAAGTGATGATGATCTAGTGATGATCCATATTTGATGATGATCCAGTGATGATGATGATCCAGCTTTGATGATGATCCAACTTTTATGAATGATCCAGTGATGAAGACTTGTGCTAATGAATTGTGTCAAGAGAATACCTTCCTAGTTAAGAGGGAGTGTTTATGTATTTGTAACTTCAAAATGTATTCACTTGTATATATTATATTTTATTGTTAGTTTTTCATCACATTTAAGCTAGCATTATGATCTTAGGATCTTTTCACTAAGAGAATAACAAGCATAGGAATAAAACACAAGCACATCACAAGAGACACAAAGAGTTTTCCTCGGGGAAACCATAAAGGAGAAAACCCCGCAACTTCCTCTAAGATAGAATCAACACTAAAACAGTAAGAGATCTCCCAAAACAACAGTAGTCTTCTATCTTCTGTCTAGTCCCAAAATTTCCTTCTCCAGTAGTGCGCCACACTTGGGAGAGCAAGTGATGTATTTCACAAGTGATAAATAGAGAGACTCTCACTCTCTATTTATATTCATCCATTCACTTGAATTGCCTTTTCACACGTAGGCTCAACCTAATAATTACTACTCGAGCCTACACCTTAATTAGTGTATAATAACTCAAGTGCCTCGAAACTCTGGGGACTTACCTAATGACTTGATATGACTTGATTACATTATTAATCCTCCTGATCGGAACATCGGAGCATGACCACATGACTCAAATACATAATAGAGACATCCCGGAATAAACATCGGGTTACAATACATAAGATACATAGAAGAATACATTCCGAAGTTACATATACATCAGCACTCCCTCTTAACTAGGAAGGTATTCTTTCAACACAATTTTCAGCACTGGTCTTCTTCTCTGTATCAACTGGATCATCTCATCTTCAAGTCATCTTTGTCTTCAAGTCATATTTGGATCTGGATCATCTCTCGATCTGGATCATCATCGAACATCATCACTAGATCTGGATCATCTCTCGATCTGGATCATCATCGAACATCATCACTAGATCTGGATCATCTCTCGATCTGGATCATCATCACTGGACTGGATCTGGATCATCACTCGATCTAGATCATTACTGCTAGATCATCATTACTGGATTTGGATCATCACTCGATCTGGATCAACACTGGTGTTATCTCATGATTCTTCTTGTCATAAGAAGTTCTACAGAGCCAGCCCTTTTTCATGCTGGTTGTAGGCCTACCCTCGTGTAGGTATTCGCCCAGCACTTATATCTGACCTGCTCGTCAGAAAGGAACACCCAACACTCACATCTGATCATGTAGAAAACTACAATCCCATCAGAAAGGCCCAACACTCACATTCACCAGCATGATAGGACACACCTACTATCATCTGTGAAATGGCTCAGCACTTACAACCACCAGCATGATAGGACACACCTACTATCATCTGTGAAATGGCTCAGCACTTACAACCACCAGCATGATAGGACACACCTACTATCATCTGTGGAAAGGCACAGTGCTCACATCCACCAATATGGTAGGACACACCTACTACCATCTATGGAAAGGCTCAACACTTACAATCACCAGCATGGTAGGACACACCTACTACCATCTGTGAAAAGGCTTTGCACTTACAATCACCAGCATGGTAGGACACACCTACTACCATCTATGAAAAGGCACTGCACTTACAGTCACCAGCATGATAGGACACACCTACTATCATATGTGAAATGGCATGGCACTTACAGTCACCAGCATGATAGGACACACCTACTATCATCTGTGACAAGGCTCAGCACTTACATCCATCCAGGCGGGAACACATCCTGCTCACAATGATGGAAGGGCATGCACTCATATCTGATCATGAGGGGAACACATCTCAACAATCATATCAGAATGGCCCCCAGTCCTCCTCTACTAAGCTACCTGGTAACTGACCAGGCGCCTCCATTATCCTAGAGAATGGCAGTTTCCCTTACATCCAACCTACTCGTCGGAATGGCCAACACTCACATCTAGCATGGAAGGAACTTAAGACTTTAGCCATGAACAGAATGGTTTAGCCCTTACATCTGATCAAGTGGGAACACATCCCTCTATCACATCAGAATGGCTACTCAGTTTTTACACTGAGTGTTCCTGGTACCTGACCAGGTGCCTCCATTCCTAGAATGGCAATTGATCTTACATCTATCCTGCTCAACAGAATGGCCAGCACTCATATCTGACATGGAAGGGAGCAATCCTCTCACCATGACAGAATGGCTCAGCCCTTACATCTGACCATGGAAGGAACCAATCCTCTCACCATGTCAGAATGGCTATGGGTCTCATCACTTTCTCTGGGAGGAAGCCTTGATCTGGAGAACACCAAGTCTCTCTCTGAAGTACTCGAACTTTAGCCTAGCCAATGGCTTTGTCAATACATCAGCTATCTGTTCCTCTGTTGCAACATACAGGAGCTTCACTGCTCCTCTCTGCACCATATCCTCGATATAGTGATACTTGATCTCGATATGCTTTGACTTGTCATGAAACACTGGATTCTCTGACAACTTCACGCAACTCTGGTTGTCACAATGTATACAAGTAGCATCTAACTTGAGATCTGTAGAAGGAGCAAGTCGACATAAGTCGACTTGAATGAAGACCGACTTAGTCGATCAGCCAACTAAGTCGAGGGACCGACTTAGTCGATCAGCTGACTGAGTCGGTCGGCCGAGTAAACACAGTCATTAAGTCTGCTAAGTAATAGTTGTGTCGGTTCACCGAACCGACAGGTAGTTATTTTTGAAACTGTTTGTAAAACTGTATATATTAGGCTGTTGAGCCACACAAGAATACAGTTCAGTTCTTGGCTTTGTACGATCTAAAGAGAATAATATAATCTGTTCACCTTATCTGTTCTTGCCTTTTGTCTCTGTGTATATTTCTGTATATTTTTGTATGTATTATTGGTAACCTTATGTGATCTGTGAGATTACAACATTGGTTCCGTTTCCGGTAGTACATAACTAGAATATATGCTCACATATGATACCAGAGCAGGAGATAAAGGACTGGTGGGAGCGAAAAATTGCTAACTATCTACAAAATTACGGGAGAAGGAACAGATTGACAGTCGCAGAAGCAAAAGCCACATTTTTCACTGAGACTCACGAAAAGTTTGTCGAATCTGTGCCACACCTGCTGAAGCAAATTTTGGATGAGAAAACCGGACAAGACTAAAGAAGAACAGTTACTCCAGAAACTGATCCGAGGAGGACGTACGAATCTATCGGAGTGGTTCGAAAAGATATCCGACGAATTCTGTGAGGAACAAGCAGTCGAAGACAGGACTTCGGTGGAAACTGTCCGATAGAAATTTTTCACAGAATTTACTGATCAATTCTTGTGTTCCTTACCGAATTTGCTGTTCAAGTTCTTGATAGAAAAAGGAGTAGGACACATTGTTGAACCTCGACCACCATTACGTTAACCACCCTCAAATACTAACTGGGCGGAGAAGCAAAAGAAGTGGGAAAAATTCATTGCTGAAAGGGAGTGGGAATACTTCCTGAGCAAATAGACAGCATTATCCGAGCTTTCTAAAAAGCGTCGGGTAGGCTATGGGGGGGTATCTGGTCGTGTGTCGGATAGGGAGCATGGTGGATACCAGTCGACCAGACTTAAGCCAGTAATGAACAGTTGACCGAAGAGGAATTGATAGTATTGTATGAAAGTATGTCGGACATTAAGAGAATCGAGAGGGACGAAAGACAGCAGAGAAGGGAAGCCAGACGTGAACGAGCCGACGAGCTGCGTAGAGAACAAAACCCTAGGGAGACCGACCAAGATGAGCATCCGCCAGTGTCGGGTCATGACCGACCAGAAGAAGGCGTGGAAGAAGAAACCGGCCCTAAGGATGAAGAAGTGTGGATAGAGCAGCAAGAAGCTCTCCAAATAATGACTCCCGATGAAGTAACCTTGTCCCCAGTCAATCCACATACCGTAATACAGACTATTATTGAAGACGACCTCCGACTGAGAGCTGGTGACATCACACTCTGGAGTCGACTCGGTGATGAGCCATACCCGGGACGACACCTAGTCATACGCCGACTGATCGAAGGGAACTAGGTGACCTTTCAAACGACACCCTCCTTTCGCAGTATCCACTTGCCCCTGCCGACACATGAAGGAGCACCCCCCCTGTCACATACAACTTTCGAAGATAACCAAGAGTCAGACCTGAGCACGCAAAGTGACAGTGGGTCATCAAGAAGACAAATTATCAACAATCCACTGTACTACGAGAAAGAATCAACCACCGACGGAGGCACAAGTTCTGTCGACCAAAACCCCATTGTCACCCCCACAGGTTCGAATATATCATCGACCCCACCTCTTTCACCCCCACTCACACCTCCCACCCCGCCAACTTCCAAGAGTAGTGATAGTGACTCAAGCATGGGTCACGGATATGCTCAGATTCCCCTTTATGAGGGCGACGAAGACCCCAGATGACATTGGTTCATCTGTGAGTCGATATGGGAGGCCAACAAGGTAACAGAAGAAGATCGCTAGATGGCCCAGTTCGCGGGAGCCCTAAGGAAAAGAGCTCTAACATGGTATATGACATTTTCTAAACGGCATCCCAACGCAACAAAATCAGAGATAAAAGCGCAATTCCTATCATTTTTCAAGACCCCAGACGCCAAACACCTGGCCTCCAAGAAGCTGAAAACGACATCACAGAAGCCAGGAGAAACAGTCCGCGACTACGATAAACGATGGAAGGATCTATTGAGCCAATTATACTATACCATCGATGAACAATTACTGATTCAATGGTTCCTTGAAGGGCTCTTACAGAAAATTCACTGACACATCAGTCTGGAAACTTTCAAGTCGTATGAAGATGCGCTGACCAAAGCTCTGCAGGTCGAGATGGATGAAGATATCCCTGCATATCCGACCGACCACCATTTGGAGGAACAACTGGAAAACGTGCAGAAGTCCCTGAAAGAGCTGACCCTGAAGAACCAAGAAATCTGGTGCACTAACTGTTCAACAGCCGGGCATTCCAAAGATAATTGTCGACAGCAATTCAGCCGACAAGATGTCCGTTTTGTACAAACAAAGGCGTTTTGCGACATTTGCTAGGAACGTGGAGACCATTCTATAGACGACTGTCCTTATAATATGAAGAATGGAAAGGCTTCCTGGTGTGCTATCTGTGAAACTGCAAATCACAACACGGTCGACTGCCATCTTAACCTGAAAAATAGACAGAACTACCAGGCCGTTTACCAGACGAATGCAGTAACACAGACTATGGAGCAAAACAATAACAACAACCAGAACGGGCAACACAATGATGGCCGACGACACGAACGTCAACATGACAATCGATGACAAGGGTTTGGAAGAACAGGTCGATTCGTTGGGAATCACGAAATAAGAAGTCGTCGACCCACCCAATGCTTTATTTGTTACAAAGAAGGGCACAGATGCGCAGACTGTCCATACAAGGACAGAATTGACCTCAAGTTTTGTACACACTGTGGAGTAGGCAATCACTCCTTGAGGATTGTCCTACCATGTTGGAAAAAATTAGCAATAAAAAGAATGTTAATGTCTTGTCTTGTGTCCAGAAGAATGATGTCATAAATACTAAGAATTTGCACATTGTCACTCGACAAGGCACCAAAACTGGGCCTGATAACCCTCAGATTAGCAAGATCACACACACAAATACATACCCTGACCCTAGCAAGGAACAACACACATACCAAGAAGCTACACACATATTTCAAAACATTGCACAGCAAGAAGACAGTATTAATAGTTGACTTAGCTCGACCCAACAATTAACCCATCTCATTCAAACAGACGAATCTGTAGGCCAGTTCATTGATTTATTGCATCAAATAAAAAACACTAATCCTGAGAAACAAACTAAGAACATTTGTAGCCTAAATCAAAAATACAAAAACGATGTCGACCCACTGGTTGACCTAGAAATTGAAGGATACCACGTACGACAAGTAGTCCTTGATTTTGGGTCTCAAGTAAATATTATGACCAGGGATACATGGGAACAAATGGGAAAACCTCGACTCTATGAGTCAGGCATCTACCTAAAACTAGCCAACCAAGGTCTCATTGAACCCATTGGGGTTTGGAAAAATGTAGACACAACCATTAAAGGCATATCAACTAACGTTGATTTCGAAATTATTGACCCAAAGGAAGGATCTAGCTCCTTCCCAGCCCTTGTCGGTCGACCTTGGGGTCGAAAGATGAAAGCCTCTATATCTTTAGATAAAGAAAGGATCAAGCTAAAAGGTAATGGCCAAAAAGTCATTGTACCCATTAACCCTTCCCAAGGACAGCCTTGGATAGAACTTATTGATGAGGAAGTCGACGTTAGACAGCTATACCAAATCCACAACAATAATGACTATACTGAACCAAACATCTATGGGGAACTTCACTTAGGTAACCAAGACTCAGTTGGTTATAATTTAGATGCTGAACTATATGACTGGGAGATAGAAAATTATGAAACACAAGCAAGAGGGTGCTGGACTATCCAAACAGTACAGAAAAAACCCACCCAACAGTGCTTTATAGTCTCAATTATCCCCAAAATTTTTGAGAGAAAAATAAGAGAACACCCTACCTTACAACCGACCAACGAAACCACCAGGCAACAACCTAGGTATAAGGAGAGGGAATCCCCAGTCATGCATGTCGAACAAGTGTCTAAAAACGTTGGAGGACATGGCCGACTACAGAGCTTAGTAGAAACCTTCACAGGTCAAGCAGCTAGATGGTGGGATACCCATCAGACAAAACTACAAACCTGGACTACTGCTGCAACTTACTTTGTTGAAAGGTTTGGTGGCAGGAAGTTAACCTCACAAGCACAGATCCCTATCTTCACCCAAGGACAAAACCCAGAAGAACACATCCAAACTCGTGAAAAAGAATGGAGAAAACTTGGACATAAGGATGAAAGAGCCTGGCCACACTTGTTTCCATCAACCCTAGATGACTTACCTAGCAAATGGTATAAGATGGAGGAAGCTAAAGGTGAAACCTTTTTTTGGAATGAACTAAAAGAAAATTTCATTCAAGCCTTCAACTTTATACCTGAAGATAAACACTTAGTCAAGCCAGCACAACAAATTAAACATTTCATTCAACCGACTGAAACACACCCTTACAAAGACCCTCGACAGGTCAAGAACTGCAATAGTCTTCACATAGGATCAAAAGTCGAGTCGACTCGATTACAATTAGAGAATGAACACACCGAAGGTAAAAGATTCAGATGGAAATCAAACCATGCTGAAACAACAAAACCAATCCACTCAGTGCTAAGGGTCGCGACTACCGATAAACCCGACCTCGACCGAATGACTGCAGCAGACTTCCCTGCTACATTCTCACAGTTTAAGGAAGGAATTTGATCGATCAATGAAGCTAAAGCTCCCGAATGGCTAGATGCCAAAGTAAAAACTAAGGAGGTAGACATTTCAAATGATGACCGACCAAAAATAGCCAAGATTGGTGACTATTGGAATGAGGAACAAACTGCTGAAATAGTGAATTTACTTAGATAATTCCAAGATGTATTTGCAAGGGACTACAAAGATTTGAAAGGGTTAGTTCAAGAAATGGGAGAGATGAAAATCGACACCAAACCTGATGTCCGACCTGTCAAGAAACGACCTTATAAATTAGCTCACAAGTATAAGGAAATAGTTAAAAAGGAGATCGACAACATGTTGGAAGCAGGGATTATCTACCCTATCGACCAGTCGGAATGGGCAAGTCCCATGGTCATACAACCTAAGAAACAAGACCCGAACAGACTGAGAATCTGTTTCGACTTCTGGGAGCTAAATAAAGTCACACTGACAGATCCCTTTCCCACCCCTTATGCTGATGAAATCCTGAATGAAGTTGCAGGACATGAGTGTTACTCATTTACAGATGGGTTTTCAGGTTATAACCAAGTACCCATAGCAAAAGAGGATCAAAAGAAAACAACATTTGTGTGTGAATTTGGTTCTTTTGCTTATAAGGTCATGCCTTTTGGACTAAAGAATGCGCCTGCAGTGTTCTCCAGAATTGTTGTAAAAACTTTCCAGGAATACATCTATAAAACTATGGCAGTCTACTTTGACGACTGGACTATTTATTCCACACTAAAGGATCACTGCACATGGCTCCGACTTATGCTGGAAAGATGTCGACAGATTCAACTTTCCCTCAATATTAAGAAATGCATCTTTATGACTCCCATAGGCATACTCTTAGGACATATTGTCTGCAGAGAAGGTATCAAGGTTGACTTTGCCAAGATTAATATTATTCTCGACCTAAAACCCCCAATAAACCCTAAACAAGTTAGGGTCTTACTTGGTCATACCGGGTATTATAGAAAATTCATCAGACATTATTCTGATATGACTTATCCTCTAGAAGAATTACTAAGGGACGATATCGAATTTAAATGGACAGAAGAATGCCAGATCTCCTTCAACAAATTGAAGAGAAAACTGGTCGAAGCACCCATACTCAAATTTCCAAATTGGTCGACCAAATTTCATGTGCATATCGATGCATCAGGAATAGCAATTGG
>LPNX011021308.1:0-12514 GCA_001517045.1 Pseudotsuga menziesii | reverse complement strand
TGTACTGGGATTCAACCGGCACTACCTGCTTCTGTACCCTTCTTTTATGCAGCAGCTTCCGCAGTTGGTTAGTGGTTCCGCATTTCTGTGATTTGCTTCCATCTACAGTTGAAGTTTTCCTCTTAAAGAATTGCCCAATTGACCTCTTTGATACGTGCTCCATTAATATCTTGCGCCGAAATTGTCACACTATGCTCACGTATGATTAGTGTATTTATATATGAATAATTCAAATGGCAGGCAGTTTCTTGTTCGAGCCAGCATTGGCGAAAAAAATGCCAAAAGTAGAAGTAAATACGGTAGACACTCCAGCAAGATAAAGCTGCAATATATAACACATCACGGCGATGCTTGTATATTTAGGAGCTCTTACGTCCACCAATGCTAATATATCCTCCTAATGATGGCGCTGATACTGGTAAAAACTCATAATGGTAGTAGTCATTAGCCAATACCTGCCTCTTTTTTCCGGGTCATGCCGCATTCTTTAATCAAAAGGCGATGCAACCTACTACATGAGAAGATGACCGCGCAAGCAAAGGTTTAGGAGAGCGCTATACGCTTTACCCAGCCGTCCATTGCACCATGTCTTACCAACGGAACAGTGCAAGAGCCTCTCTTGACCTCAGAAGTCAATATCAACAACTGGAAGGCAGAATGAGGTCAGGACATTTTAATCCCGCCTATCAACAGCAGCAACAAAAAGGCCAGAACATGCCCTTGTCACTACCCTCGTCGCTTGCGCAACGCAATCCTATACCTTACCCTATCGACGCTGTGACTTCCGATCCCACTATCCCGGCTCAGTTGAACGTATATGATCACGATCGGCAAAATTCGATGGTCGATGCTGCGGCTGGCACCAATACGACGCACTCTTTGAACTCTAATAATATTCCATCATCTCAAAATAATAATATTAATAATAACAATATCAATAATGTTGGTTCCTTCACTGACCCTTCCATGCTAACGCTGCCAAAAATGTCTTTACATAGCCACCAGAAGCAGTATGATTCTAACCAAAACGATCCTAGGTCCCCTCTGGCGATACTGATACCCACTTCTGCGCAGCCCACTGATGTCTTGTCTGCTAGGTTTTCTGCCTGGAGAAATGTTATTCGTGCCATCTTGGTATATCTCTCTGAGACCGCCTCAATACAGGACGAAATAGTTAGACAGCAACTGAGGTTGTCCCATGCTGTGCAGTTCCCCTTTTTCAGCATTGAAAACCAATATCAACCGGTCTCTAATGAAGACAAGTCCATGCAGAAATTTTTTCTGCCCTTAGGAAGTGGATCCGTTCAAGATTTGCCCACGATGCTGACCAAGTATCATGATAATCTGGCCTCTTTGGCATCGAAAAGTTCCAAGGAGTTGACCAGTGAAATTATACCGAGGCTAGAGGATTTGAGAAGAGATTTACTAGTTAAGATTAAAGAAATTAAGGCTTTGCAATCTGATTTTAAAAATTCCTGTAACAAAGAGCTTCAGCAAACTAAACACTTGATGAAGCTTTTTAATGAATCATTAAAAGAATGTAAATTAGGTACACCAAAGAGTGACCCATTTTTGATAAAATTGCAATTGGAAAAGCAAATCAAAAGACAGTTGGTGGAAGAAAATTACTTGCACGAGGCATTCGATAACTTGCAAAATTCAGGGGCCCAGTTAGAAAGTGTTATTGTAATGGAAATACAGAACGGATTGACCAGCTACGCTAGAATTCTTGGCAAAGAAGCCCAAGTTGTATTTGACTCAGTTATCTCTAAATTAGATTCCACGATACTGAACAAAAACACGAATCTTGAATGGGATAGTTTCATTCTAAGGAATATTTCCAATTTTGTGCCTCCAAATTTACCCATGAGGAGGTTTAAAGAGATCTCGTATAGCAATCAAAACGATCCTTTTACTTTTGAAGTTAAATCTGGGTTTCTGGAGAAAAGATCA
Organism: Pseudotsuga menziesii; assembly: GCA_001517045.1. Taxonomy (NCBI): domain Eukaryota; kingdom Viridiplantae; phylum Streptophyta; class Pinopsida; order Pinales; family Pinaceae; genus Pseudotsuga; species Pseudotsuga menziesii. The sequence continues at coordinate 10,561 of LPNX011021308.1, read as the reverse complement.
AAATTTTTAAAGTCATACTCACGTGGGTTTTATGTCCTCACTCCAAGCTTTTTACATGAATTTAAGACACCAGATAAGCATAAATTTTCCACACCGTTAATGTCAATACCATTAGTGGAATGTACTGTCACTGAGCATTCCAAAAAGACGAAATCCAACTCAGAGCAGGGCAAGAACAAGTTTATATTGCGTACGAATTCTAACGGACTAATACATAGGGGTCACAACTGGGTATTCAAAGTAGACTCTTATGACGATATGATAGAATGGTTTGGAAATATCAAAGCCTTATCAAGTTTGCCCAACTATGACGACAAATGCAAATTTGTAAGTAAAGTTGCCAAACTGTCTAAAGAAAAAGCCAAGAGTAATGAAAACACCACGGAGAGCGTGACCCCCCAGGTAACTAATGAGCAACATACGAGATACGATGATGTGAGTAGTAGCAATTTTCCCTTGAATTCCATTCCAAAATTAGACAATTTGACAATCACTAACACCACGTCATCGATACCGGAAACGAATGATTCACAAATTCAGAATAGGGTTCCTGAATTTTACATAGAAAATGTAGATTCCCCTAGAAAAAGCAATCAGTTGTGACAAGTAAATTAATTATATAGTAATGCTCTAGTTTGTATGTAATATTATGTATAAGTTTTCTCATAAACAAGGCTTCTATTTTCAAAAAAAACATCAGCCCCTTTCCTCCTCTTCTAATAATTTACAAATAGGATTCAGTACAAAGTTTTCCCAATCTTTATCAAACTTCAAATCAGAGAATTTATACAATGAATACTGCTGGTTTCTTGCGCCCATCACCCTTAGGCAGTCATAGTCCAGTTTCGTAATTTGTAAGAAAAGGTCGGACAAATTGGGGTATCTCAGAGGATCTTTGGTTGTGTTATAATCAGGATCACTCGGCTCTTTAAAGAAAAAACCAGTAGTTTCACCGTCATCTTCGAGTTTTGCAAAATATTTCTTTTGTAACTCCCATTGTGGTGGAGCTTTTCCGATATTCCCGTTGGCATCCCATGGAGTAACTATATCTAACAATGGGCCCGCCGAGGCATGAACTATGGGGATCAAACCGGAAGCCATATACTCTACAACTGCAATTCCAAAGTGCTCATTCCACATGGCATTAACACCGAAAGTAGATTTGTTTAGTAATATTTCAATCTTATCGAAGGGCAGATTTTTTTCGAATGATATCAAATGTTTAGGAATTTTTAATACATTTTCTGACCAGTCTTGTAAACTTTTAACATAATTTTCATCTTGCTTGGATCTAGTGGACCCCGCCATTATCAATTTAATTGGCGATACAGAATCCGGTAAATTTTTCAAGAAAGTTGCAAAGGACTCAATGATTAACTTATGACGTTTCTCAGGACGAAATTGTGCCAACACAATTGCTTGATTTAATCTCTCACCCTTTGCAGTACCAAACTTTTGCTTCCAATCTACTAATTTCTCAGTAGAGCATGGAGGATATATAATTTTACACGTATTGGATTGCCAAATTTGCTTTATGTGGTTATTTGTCCATGTTGAGTTTGTGATTACAATATCAATTTTAGAACCAATGGATTGATAAATTAACATAAAAACTTTCCAGTATAATATTTTACCGTAAACTTTGATACCCTTCTTGGGCATTTTGAACAGCTTATTTAACATGTCTTTTGACATTATCGGATAATGCGTATATGTGACGATAGGAATTCTCCTCAAAAACCTAGCAATAATAGGATAGCTGAAAGGGTACCCCATTGTATCAATCCATATATCAGGTGGACACTGAATAATGGATTCAAATGCGAGAATCATTGATCCAATTGCTTGTCCAATCAACGTGAAATGCTTCCATGTCGAAGAATCCACCAAGTATCTTAGCTTCAATGAAATGAAAAATATTCTATCCGAATCCAAGTCGTAATCGAACTTCACTTTCACATTATTTAGAATATTCTCCGGAGTAACATTCTCTCCATTCACAAAATCCCCTGAATAAATGACAATAACGTTCTTAGCATCTTTTCTCAAAGTGATATCTACAGCTTTCCAGAGCACTTTTTCCCCACCACCACCAGCATTACAATACGGATGAAAAAAACCAAAAACTTTCACATTCTTCTCACCACAGGAGGCAACTGCTCTGTTCAGTAATGAAGATTTTTTGGAGAACGGATTCAAGTTGGAATACACCCATTGACGGAAGATCCACGTGAGAACCTTAATTAGTCCATACACTAGTACTAAAGATGATACAACATATTTTTTGAACCCAAAATGAGACTTAACCTCTTCAAAATTGTAGTTTGTCCAAGCACTGCCCATTTTCGCCTGCAATCACCTGAACATGTTGGTTACACTTGGATACTAACATCCATCTTCACTTCACTTACCTCTCAATCTTATTATTTATTGAACTTTTCACTTTTTGTTTAGCTTACCCGAAGGACATAGATGTAGCGATGACAACGATGAATGATACGTCAGTTAAAAGGGTCTTCGTCGAACTCTTCATCTAACCCTTCATTTGCAGTGTGCTTGGTTGATGAACCTTCTTCCATTAATGATCGACAGCTGCAGTGAATAATGTCTCATCATAAGAAGAGGGTGTACCCTCAAGCTCAGGTGCCATACATTGCAAGTATGCCAATAGTTGCAGAGCAACAGCAGTCTCAACAACAAATCGACCAAGCAGCTTATGCAATGGGCAACCTCCAATTGAACAACAGGGCTAACTCATTCACACAGCTAGCTCAAAATCAACAGTTTCCTGGTTCTGGGAAAGTGGTCAATCAACTATACCCTGTGGATTTGTTTACAGAATTACCTCCGCCAATCCGTGACCTGTCTTTACCACCTCCTCCAATCACCATTTCTCAGGATAACATTGTGACTCCATCCGAATATTCAAATGTTCCATACCAGTACGTCAGGTCTACTTTGAACGCAGTGCCAAAAACAAACTCTCTGCTGAAGAAAACGAAGTTACCATTCGCCATTGTTATTAGACCATATTTGCATTTGCAAGATTCAGACAACCAAGTACCGCTAAATACTGACGGAGTCATTGTCCGTTGTCGCCGTTGTCGTTCATATATGAACCCTTTTGTCGTTTTCATTAACCAAGGGAGAAAATGGCAATGTAATATATGCCGTTTCAAAAATGATGTCCCATTTGGGTTTGATCAGAACTTGCAAGGCGCTCCAATCAACAGATATGAAAGAAACGAAATTAAAAACTCTGTCGTGGATTACTTGGCTCCCGTAGAATATTCTGTTAGGGAACCCCCACCATCTGTTTATGTATTTCTTTTAGATGTTTCTCAAAACGCTGTCAAAAATGGTTTATTGGCTACTTCTGCCAGAACCATTTTAGAAAACATAGAATTTCTACCAAATCATGATGGAAGGACCAGAATTGCTATTATATGTGTTGATCATAGCCTTCATTATTTCTACGTTCCTTTGGATGATGATTATGAAGTATCGGATGAGGATGATGAAGAATCAGATGGTGAAGAAGAAGATGAAGACGAGGAAGAGGAAGACGTTGATGATTCAGAAACAATTCAAATGTTTGATATTGGCGATTTGGATGAACCATTTTTACCAATGCCGAGTGATGAATTAGTAGTTCCACTAAAATATTGTAAAAATAATCTGGAAAAATTGTTGAAAAAGATACCTGAAATTTTTCAAGACACACACAGTAGCAAGTTTGCACTTGGACCTGCCCTAAAAGCTGCCTCAAATTTGATAAAAAGCACTGGAGGCAAAGTTGAAGTCATTTCATCAACTTTACCAAATACTGGCATCGGGAAATTGAAAAAAAGAAGTGAACAGGGCATATTAAACACACCAAAAGAAAGCTCTCAGCTACTGTCGTGTAAAGATTCCTTTTATAAAACATTCACAATTGAGTGTAATAAACTACAAATAACAGTGGACATGTTTCTGGCATCAGAGGACTACATGGACGTTGCAACTCTATCTCACCTGGGCCGTTTTTCTGGTGGTCAAACACATTTTTATCCTGGTTTTAATGCCACCAGTTTGAACGATGTTACTAAGTTTACTAGGGAATTATCAAGGCATTTATCCATGGATATTTCAATGGAAGCTGTTATGAGAGTTCGTTGTTCTACTGGCTTGAGGGCCACATCGTTTTTTGGCCATTTTTTTAACAGATCCTCTGATTTATGCGCGTTTTCCACAATGCCTAGAGATCAGTCTTATCTTTTCGGGATATCCATCGAAGACTCATTAATGGCAGAATATTGCTACTTGCAAGTGTCAGCATTGTTGACTCTAAACACTGGTGAACGTAGAATTAGAGTCATGACGTTAGCTCTACCAACATCCGAATCAGCTAGGGAAGTGTTTGCATCCGCAGATCAACTAGCCATTACTGATTTCATGACACAAAACGCGGTGACTAAGGCTTTGAATTCAAGCATGTACTCTGCGAGGGATTTTATCACAAAATCGCTCGAAGATATTTTAAATGCCTACAAAAAAGAAATTTCGATGTCTAATATAAATTCAGTAACCTCACTTAACCTATGCGCAAATTTGAGAATGTTACCTCTGTTAATGAATGGACTAAGTAAACATATAGCCCTCAGACCGGGCGTTGTTCCAAGCGATTACCGTGCAAGTGCGTTGAATAGGTTGGAAACGGAGCCTCTTCATTATTTGATAAAGGGCATTTACCCTACAGTTTACTCCCTGCACGACATGCCCGACGAAGTCGGTCTACCTGACTTTGAAGGAAAAACGGTTCTTCCTGAACCTATAAATGCCACTATATCTCTTTTCGAAAGATATGGCCTGTATTTAATTGACAATTCCGCAGAATTATTTTTATGGGTTGGCGGAGATGCTGTTCCTGAGTTACTAATAGATGTATTCAACACTAACACCATATCTCAAATTCCTGTGGGGAAAAGTGAACTGCCTCTTTTGAACGATTCGCCTTTCAATGAAAGACTAAGGAGGATAATCGGTAGAATTAGAGAAAACAATGATACAATCACATTTCAATCATTATACATAATAAGAGGACCATCTATTAATGAGCCCGCCAACCTAAACTCCGAAAAAGATATGGCTTCTTTAAGGCTATGGGTATTAAGTACTCTTGTCGAAGACAAAGTTTTAAATTGTGCTAGTTATAGAGAATACTTACAGAGTATGAAGACTAGTATCAACAGATAACAATCAGTCTTTCTTTAATCTTTATCTTTATTAACCGATCATCATGTATAGATTTTGATATACAATACAGATAGAAATAAAAGTAAATCGTGAAAGATTTTGGCCTTTGCGTGTGAGAGTTATGTACTTCAAAAATGCCATTCTGTTCCTACATAAAAAATAAGTATTTTCAAGTCATCGGATCAGTACGAAAAAGAAAAATTTGAAGTACTTAAAATACGACCAGTTTCATTTAAACAGCAATGGAAAAATCTCCTCTAATGAAAAAAAAAGAAAAACATTGAAATTCAGTATAAAAATGTCTGAATTTAAGATGTATGCTTTGACATAAGATACAAGTTTGCCTCTAATTTCATTTTTTTACTAACTTTTCAACGAATCGTTTAATATTCTAATTATTTTGCAGAGTATCAAGAAAAGATCTTTATAATGAAGGAGAGGGATTAGGAGAAGATTATGATTCCAATAGTAGTAGTAAAAATAATAGTGAGCATGTAGAGGTATTAGTACCGCCAACAGAATTTGAATTCGTTGAAGTTGAAAGAACCGACTCATCATTAGATCTCAAAGAAAGTAATAACAGCGCACATGAACAAAAGGAAGAAAAACAAGAAGAATTCGAATTCCCGTTATTTTCGTTTGGTGTGGTTGAAGCATCGACTAGCCCAGCTCAAGAAGAACAAGGTTCATCAACTCAAGAGAAGGATACGCCACAGACTGAAGTAAGTTTGATGAAAATTTCATTGAAGGAACCTGAAGAAGAAATAATCAACCAAGAAAGGCCCAAAGACTACTACTTTGCAAGCTATTCTGCAGACCAAAAGCTGCAATTCCAACAGAGCTCTATCGACTATGATGTGATAATACAAGAAAGTACAAAAATTCTGGAGGATGATCTACGTATTCGTGATAAATGGCCATATTGCCAGGGTCGAATAATAGATCTGTATAAGCACAATGCGAGAATAGAGTTAGAGCAGCAGAAGGAATTGAAGATTAAAAAGAGGAGACCTGGTCAAAAGCAACGTGCAGCCAAAAAACTGGCACTTGAAAGAACCAAGGAGCGTGATGCCAAAGCTCGTGAGATAAAGAAACAGTTGAAGAAAAAGTTTCATAAGCGTGGTGGAAAGAAAAACAAAAAAAAGGTACCTTTGAACCCACTGGCAAAAGCTGGCAGTACCCCTAAGTTTAGGACAGAATGACCACGTAAATGTATATATATACATATTAATACTTCATATAAACTAACCGATATTGGATTTCTCATAATAACTATTACTAGTATAATCTTTAATAATATAAACAAATATTACATTTCATGTAATTTTTATTAAACATATGCACATGCTATTGAAAATTGCTTTAGATTCATCCTATTTCATCAACATTCTTAATTTTATGTAAACTGTCTCACTTATTTAGAGAAATAGATACTGAGTTTAGCATTACATCCAAGTAGCTTTGGTAATCACTATTATCAGAAGATTTTTTCATACTTTGCTTCATAGTGTTTATAATAAAATCTTTATTTTTTAACAGCGACTTGCCCACAGGGCCTCCTCTATTAACAGATATATCAAAGTCCTTTTTGAAGGCAGATGAAACTTTGCTCCAAAACAGATCTCTCGGTGTACCAGAACCTGCTTTACTCTTCATTGAGGTATATTCTGATAAAAGATTGCCAAGGCGTGATTTATTAGCAGCAATAGATCTCGAGGAATTCGTAACATTATCCGTTTTGATGTTCTGTAGTAGTGTTTCTAAAATGTAGATGTTATAACCTTTTTCAACAACTTCATTGAACGCATCAGGAAACATCCTGATAGAATTTAAAATTTTTGATAGGATTTGTGAGCTCATTGTAACATTAGATAGTACAATCTTGTTTATTGCAGACTCGAATTCTTGAGATGAAAGTAGATATAAGGAGTAGGCCAGCTGAGATATTATTTCTTTGTTCGATTTGATTTTAATAGAGTTCAAGCACTCTTTACACATTTGTAAAGACAAAAATGTTATTAACTCTCTTTTGTTGGGGGAAACAATGTCCTGATCTAATTGTTTAATTTTCCGCAAGGATTTTAGATTTTTATTTTCTTCCAAAGTAATTTCAAGTTGGTAGTGTAAGGAGGCTAAATTAATAGCTGTTGATGTGCTTAGTTGGGCTGTTTTAGACAGTGCGTTTAATTTGTTTGATAAATGAATATAAAGCAATGCTCCGCGCAAGAGAAAAGATGTTTGGTAAACTTTACTCAACGCTAGTTGGACTTTCCTCGCTCTTTCATAAGGATCTAGAACTTGATTCTTTAGTCTATCGTACGACATATTCATATATTCCAAACTTGGTTTCAACTCACCAACTATGGTTGAATTGACGTGTTCATTTTTGTAAATTAACTCTATTATCTCCAATGGGTTGCTATTCATCAATTGGTCTATTCTAGAGTCAATCTCATGTAGATCATAGTTTAGCTTTTTAAGAGGCGTGTTTAGGTCTAAAATAGTTGTGTCATTGTTATTAGTAGCCTTCAGTAAGTCATTACCAAATTGTTTAGCATCAAAATCAGGCTCCAGCAGAGACTCAAAATCTTCTAAATCGTTTGCCATTGGCGCTATTGTCATACCTCCAGCGCTTTTCTTCTTTTTTGTTACACATTTTTATCTTCCATATCTATTCTAGTTGATTTTTTTTTTTCATAGTATTCAACCAAATGGAGAAGTTTTTAAGAAATACGTCTTTGAAAGGGAAGCATAGAATAACAAGGTAAACCCATTTATACAGGATTCCCTCATACTATATTAGCTTATTTCATTCCAGGGGGGTTCCCTTAAATATAAGAATAATAAGAATAATGATATAAAATTATATGTCTAACAAAAAATTACAAAATTTGAGTAAATAAATAAAGAAAAAATGTGAGAGTGGCAATCAGCCAATTTTATGTTTGATATGTTGGCATTGTATTGGGCGGATGCCCATGGATACACTTATAATGTAATAAGATATTCACTTTCGTACAGGTCACAGACTAGCTGAAAAAACCATGACAATCGTTAACCCCTATTGATTTCCTTTCAAAATTTCTGGCCTGTTCATTTAGATTGGACCTGAGAGTAACCACCCCAAGGATTAGCATTCTTCGACTTCAAATATTCGTCACTCTTTAGCTGCCACTCCTTATTCATGGTCTTTGCGTCTTGGCCACCCGCCATCCTGACGACAGCAAAAAGTCCCACTGAAAATAGTAGGCCTGCAGCAACACCTTTGGCAATAAAACTGGAATCACCCTTATTCAATACAGGTCTTCTTGGGCCCCATTCTCCGTAAGAAATGTACCACACAGCTTGCTTTTCAGGCTCAGTAAGCTGTGCCCATGGTAATTTTTGACGTTCACTCAACTTACTGACAATATCCTGCTGCTCAGTGGAGGGCATGTTCTCCCATCTGGATTGCAGATCCATTACAGCAGCGTTGGAAAGAGCATGTGTTTGAGCGAATCTTACGGATGTAATACGTGATAGTCCACCAGCTCTAGTAAAAGTGTTACGTAACATTGTAGATGCGTTCTTAGTTGATCTTGTGTTTGGTGCATTGCTTGCAAACAGAAGACAAAATACGAGGATTGATGGTTCTTATTTAATTGATTGTTCTTTTTAACTTTTCGCCGTCGCTTGTATCGGCGCAAAACGTAGGGCCAATCACAAACGAGGAAAACGTCTATTGGACGATTTTTGCAATGTGACACTTACAATGATGAACAATTACTATGTAGGAAGAAGTGCTAAGTACATTCTATTTAGAAGCGTAGGGAGGCGGTCTGCCTGCAGATCTGATAGTCATAAAGATTCTTTTGGGAGATGCTGTCCCTTAAGGAAGAAATATCATCTGTTCCGGGGCAGTAGATATTGATTCGTTGTCCACAGAAGCTTCCAGTGAATCTGCGGGTTGAGACAAACTTTTACAGTGCTCATCATCTTCCCCGCGTTCTGTGGCCAGTGCGGTCCTTGCTCCAGTCAACGTAGCAGGAGTTCTTGGCGTTACTTCCGAAGAATTGACAGAACTGTCATTCGGCGACGATGATAGATTCGTTACCATGGGAAAACTTCTAAAGGACGCAGAAGAGTAGGACTTCGTAGTCGAGGAAACTTCGTTGTTTCCGATGTCATCTTCCTCAGGCATGTGAACAGTCTCTCCTTCTTCGCCCGGTGAGTTCTTGGACAACATGGTTCCCCATTCCATAAGTTGGAAGATGAGACCCATGTTTGGACTTATATCCTTAGCAACACCTTTCAGCTTATTGTATGCATCATTTAAACTCAAGCCATAATATCGCATGATATACGCCACAATCAATGACGCCGATCTTGATACTCCACACTGACAGTGTACGAGTATTTTCTTGCCTTGCGAATGAGCGGTATGTATAATGCGTGTCAATCGGGATAAGTCCTTGACGATCTTGGATGTGTGTGTCCATTCAATATGGTAATATTTTATTTTATGTGCCATTTCCGGCGGTATTAAAAACTCCAGGTTCGGTATTTCTTTGGCAACATTAATGACTAAATCAAACGATAATATATCTTCTAGTTTGGGTTCTGAATATAGATACAAATTAGGCGGCAGTACCAGCAATGGTCCATCTAAATAAACCGTTCGTTGATAAATCTCTGCATGCACCATATCAATATTCAGATCCGAGTCCTCCTCCGGGAAAATCAATGTTGTTTGCATATTCTTTTGGTTAGAAAATCTGTTGACATCCGTACTATCTAAAGTACCTTCACGAGTACTAGAAATTGGCGTGGATGTCTCTAACCCTGAGATCGTTTGAGAACGTCCTCTAATTCCCTTCAACTTTAAGTCTTTAGTTTTCACGGATAATGAATGGACTCTATTCAGATGAGGTTTTTCTGAAAATGACGATAACGGTGATGATGATGACAGCTTACTGATAGACGATACTGTGGATGATTTTGTGTACACGCTTGGAGAAACAGTTCGGTTCTTCAAAGATGTTGGTAGTGTGTATATAGAGGCCTCGCTTCGCCTCATCGACAGCGATGGTGGCGTTGGCCTTGGACTTACTTTTGGTGGACATTTCTCCAACACAATAGGTTTGGGCTTCATAAATAGATTCAAAGGTGTCGGCGATGGGAATTTTACTGAACCTGGCACATCTTGGCTTGGCGATGAGAATTCCATTAATGGATGGAGTGCTGCTATATCTAAAGATAAATTTTTGGTATTCCTATTTTGTAAGGAACGCGGTGAGTTTGGCTTGAAATCGATGTCGGTTTTACTGTCCAAATGCTGCTTATCTGA
>LPNX011021302.1:42343-72494 GCA_001517045.1 Pseudotsuga menziesii | reverse complement strand
GAAATCTGCAAGGCTGGGCATCTTCCAGGTTCAAGCTGTGAGTTTTGTGGCATAGAAGGTCGAAACAAAGACTGAGTAGTCAGGTCCTAGCTTCGAGAGGATGGCTAATATGAGTTGATCATCTTTCTTTTCAATACCACACTGTTTCAGCTGCAAAACTAGTGCTTTGAACTTGGAGAAGTATAGCTGCAGTGATTCAAAATTACTAGGACTCAGGAAAATCAGCTCATTTTCAATCTGGTGTCCCCTCATCTCATCTTTCTTTCCGAAGAGTTCAGAAAGTTTCTCCCATACTTGATTCGGTGAAGTTAATCCATCGAGATGGAAAAGGAGGTCTCAGGAAATATTGAGACATAGGAGGCCATAGGCCTCATCTCTCTAATTGTGCCATTTGATCTTCTCTGCAGTAGCATTGGGCTCTGATTCTGTAGCCATAGTCACCTTGTAGAGGCATTTCGCTCTCAACAAGATCTCTATCTTTGATTTCCATTCAAAATAGTTGAAGGGAGTGAGGATAGTTTTCTGTGAATCCATAGCTTTAGAAAATCTGTCCCGGCTGTCAGTAGAAGGCTCCCAGTCTCGATGTCGAACCTGAAAAACAATTTTTGAAGGAGAGTAACAACCTACAGTGGCTCTGATACTATGCATAAATTCTGACCAGCAATATATTAATTTCACTCGCAACAAATTACAATTGATCATGCAAAATTGTCAACAATGGAGACTGAAAATGGAGCTGTAACACAAAATTATATTAACTCAGTGTACAATAGCCAACCCTGTAATATCATAGGCTACTGAATAAATAGAATACATGAAGAAATATAATGCATGAGGAAGCATCCAAATCTAGCATAAAGTAGGCTTACCCAAAATAGGCAAATCCCCCATAGGTGTAAAAAGCTGATCCCAAATCTGTCATGAGGCTCACGAATTGGCAAGGGCACATGGGCAAGCTAATGAGTGGTGAAATGGAAGCTCATACATGCTTTTTCATGGAGGAAAGAGTGGAGGATGAAAGGGGAATAAAATAGGTTCACCTCACCTAGTCTTGCTTTCCTTATGTGCTTTAAAACTGAAAAAGCAGTCAACAAAGAAGAAAAAGCAGAAGGGTGCCTAGGAGGCCAGGAATAAAGCAGATTTGATTCCTAAGGATTTCCCAAGTGCTACATGAGTCAAAGATGGTAAGTTTGACCTCTATGGATAGGCAATTAGCAACTTGAACATGGTGGGACTCATGAACTAGGCAAATAAGACAAAAATAAATGAATTAATGTCTAAGTGGGTAATACTATGGGTTTGATTATTCTAACAACTAGGGCATGGAGGAATTGAACCACCAACGTCCTTCTTGTAAGGTAGGAATTCTTCCATTGAGATAACACCCTTTAATAGTTTGGGAACCTAACTATAGAGTCCTCTATAATGGTAAAAATGATTAATACACAACTTTGAGTATCTAATGGTCAAAAAAGGATGATAGATTGTATAAGTTAATGATATATGATCAAGTAGGTTATGGAATCCATAAGCCTTTTCTAGGAATTTTGAACAAAACTAAAGAAATTGGCTTAATGGGATTGCAAAAATCACTATTCCCTAGCAACCGCAAGTGTATCACCATATGAGACCTATCAACAACAATTATCTTCATGTGGATTCCAAGGATACAGTAGATAAGAATGATAATCCTAGATCCATGTATAAGGGGAGCAATAAGGAGAATCAAAAGAGGATGATCAACCCAATAGCTGGTGCTTCACATGGATCCTATCCACCATGGTATGGGAAACGTTCCTTCTTCCATCAAGCTAATGAGTATCCACAAGGACAAATGGTTAGGATAGATTGTGATGCCAATTCATAATGTTTATTCGTTTCCCATGGTGATGTTGCAGTACTTGCACTGAGAGATCTACATGATCCCAAACAACATTCGATATAAGCATATTAATGGGGCCATATAGTATAGGGTGATATTGTCTTTTTATCTTTATCTTTGGAAAACTAGGCATGATTTGAAACATTGGGAGAAGGAATAGAATCATATATACTCAACAAACTACAATCATGATAGGGCATAGGACTCTACTCTATTCAGCTGCAAAATATTGGAGATCTCTTTGGTAAATGTGTTTCATATCAAGAAAAGTATTTGGCTGGTTAGTTAGAGACATGAAGGTCATCACACTTAGTAATTACAAGGAAATGCATTTAATGACAATGGCTTAGTCACTAACTTTAGCATGAATCCAAGTGTGGCTATACAATTTTAAAGTGAGAACAACCATATTTACTCACCCACCTCCAAAAATAGTAGCTACTCTCCCCAAAAAGGTTTCCCATATAATATAAATGGCACTCGCAAAGGAAGAAGGCAATGGTGTTAATCCAAATCCTGGATCATGGAAACAAGACTGCCAAAGGATTTCCAAGTGAAAGTGGAAAAGAAATCAAAGGTGGAGGTCATGTATAAGCAATTGAAACTGAGTTGAATGGAATCCAATGTGTGCTTAGTAACATGAATGCAACCTATGTTTGGTAACTAAGAGGCTCATTATATGGAACAAGTAAAATTGTTTGCAATTCTAACCCTTGATTGATGATTTCAGTAGATAAATTTGGCCAATACCTACAATATATATAGAAGTCTCTCAAATAAATCTTTAATAGTGGGTAGTTTCTAACTCATAGATATTAAGGGTGAAACATACTTGAAGGTTTGTAATCATGCTTAAGCTATCCAAACAAAACCTTATATGGACCTAGCTATCCCAAACCCTCTTACAACAACCCCACATGGACATAGAACTAAAGGTTGCATTGTCTCCCAAGGTTTAACTAATCTGGGAGATGGAATGGTGTTGCTATATACTGGCCTCTTAGTTCCCCTATCCACTAGGAGCGTTAGGAAGAAAGATGAGATCCACTTAGTTGTGTCTAGTCGAGTCACAAGTGGGGGACGAAGAATGTGAGCCCTAAGATTAACCTATTCATACACTGATTTTCAATAGTACATCATCCTACACTGATCTTCCTGCTAAACTACAATTTAAAACTTTCATGAACAAGAGAGAGAAACCATTTTCCTATAAATGTTTCAAACATGATCATATAAACAATACTATTAAAGGCTTCTATCCTTTCTAACTTTAACCAACACTTCCTCATTTCAAAAGGTTTTTTGCTCCTTGTATTTAAAACACTGCAATGCATACAATCCAACCCTTTCTAGATGGATGCATCTCAGAGTCTAGGTACTCTTTCCAAGATTGAGACAACTACCCTAGTAAAACATGAACCCCTTGCATGTTGGGTGATTAGTTGGATGATGCTTTATTGAGGCCTCAAGTTTATGAAGTGATGGATGTAGATTTTAACTGACAAGATCAGCTCCATATTTATGACCTTACGTTGTTACTATCCATGGGTAAAATCCAACCAATTCTCTTTATCATACTGATTAGCCTGAAATTGGGCTACTATACTTTAAATAAATGTTGCTAATAGATGTGTTAGAATGGATGCAAACATAGAGACAATAGTTAAATACTCCACAAAATATTTTATGACAGGACTAGAGAGATAGATGACCATGGGTAAGATTTTGTGTCCATAATTACATAGGCATTGCCACTTCAATACACAATCACAGTTTCTTATTGTTTAGCAAATGCCAATAGAATTCTAGTCTCAAGAGAGACAAGATTCAAGCATTAAGAAATCCAATGTAACCTTACTAAAACCATTCCATCAAGAAATAAATTTATAAGAAAATTGATAAATTAGTTAGATTTTGTCGATTCGATGACCATCCAAATCTTGATAACATTGCTTCCAACAAACAATCTTAATGCTACAATAATAAGTTGAGTGACAACAAAAAGATGAGGAATTTTTTTTTTCTAAAGTAGCTTCTCAGCTTCACAATTAGAGAATCTTGCAAGTACTCCATCAGGTTGAATTCACAAAACCCCGAATTCATACAGAGTTCTCGGATCTCTCAAATTCATGAACTCATGAATCACTGTAATTCCCAAATTTATGAATTACTTGGATCCATTCCAAGTTAATCCCTGTTTTATTTTCCCAGTATTGGATATTGAACCACTCAATAAAAACTCACTCCCAATTTTTGCTAGCGTTGTACGCAATCTCCTTTTTTTCATTGAGATGAACATTTTTGTTTTACTATCCTCAGCAGTGAATGGCCTCTATCTCAACATATTCTCAAATTTTAATAATATGTCTTAAATTTTATGATTTCACCAAAATTTTGGATAAATTATTGACAACTAGGAAAGAAAAATAAACTTTTTGTGTATAAAAATTTTGGTGAAAAACCTGCGTTCTTGAAATAAAAATTCTATATATGATTGCTTATGCTCAACTCAAAAAGTTCAAAGGAGAGAAATATATGTATCTGTGATTGCTTACACTTGTTTCAGAAACTTTCCTTTGGTCTTTTCAGCCTGTCTAGATTTTTCTTCCTCATGAGTAGCAATGTTCTATACATTTATTCATCTCTCCACCATTAGGTTTCACTTGTGATGCACATTATTCCCAAGGTCTGCTTTCATTTTTCCTTAAAAATTACTCTTCTTCCACATTCACTGCTGGTTGGGGCCATATATTTCCCTTTACAACCATTCACATCTCCAACCCGTTTCCCACTACTTGGGTATCCATCCTCTTGCCACAAGTATATCCCCACAAAATCACTTTCCCACTTACTTATGATAAATAAGAACACTTTCCTTTGTGCTCACTGAACAAATATCTTTTCAAATGATACTTTTTGTAGGAAACTAAGAGCTTCCAAAAACTTTTTTTTCTAAAACCCTAATAATTTTAGCAAGAGACACTATTGTAGCAAGTATCTCCTCACCCTAAGTTATCAACACTAGCAACAAATATTTTTTCAAATGACACTTTTGTTTAGGAAAGAGAGAGTTCTAGCAGAAAATGTTTTTAAACCCTAAGAATTTTAACAAAAGACGCTATTGTAGAAAGTATCTACTCACCCTTAGCTATCAAGACTAGCTATAGTTGTAAAAATTCTATCTCAAATATATTGAACGTCAACTCCATTTTTTATAGGAAAATATAAAACTAAATTTTGTAGGAGAAGACCACTGAACACTCCACTAACAGAACAAGGCCATTAGAGAAAGTATTGGGAAACCTCAAAGCAGAATTATCTAATGGATGCACTAGAGATAGTATAATTTGAGATTCTGAGCATAAATTCAGAACGAGTAATGGAAGCAATTTATTAAGAGAACAAAAAAATCAGATCAAACATCCAGGAACCTGAAAGAATTATTTAATGAAAAACACTTAAGGCATATAATCAAATATTCAAAGCAAAAACATGAACCCCTAGGAAAGTACGTCATTGAAGCACAAGTACATATTTTTAATAACAGAGGCAGTTATCAAAATGCACAAAAGGAAGCATTAGAATCTTATTGTAGAGAACTTATTAATATAACAGAAAAAGACAACATGGAGATCAAAATTTCAAGTGGTGGTTATAGTCTCTGAAGTTATCCAAGAGAACTGTTGTTCTGAATGCAATATTTTTTCCTAAGCACCAAAGCACTGCTAGGGGGAAAAGTTCCCTAAACCTTAAGAATTTTTGTTACACATTATTGCAACAGAGTTCTGGTTGTCCCTATAGGTCATTAGGACTATACATATTTGGAGGGATCCTAGTGACAAAATAAACAATCAAAGAACAGGTGCAATTTTTAACTGTGAAACTATAAATCTAAATTTGCAAAGGAATAAATTCTGGATGCAAAGCACCTTTTAAAACAATGGTAGAAGTAAAAATAAAAAAAATGGTAGAATAAAACATGGACATTCAAAGTCTAGAGAAAAACATAGTCATGAAAAAATTATTAAAGATTAATCAGAAGCCTTAATGATTAATCAGAAACCTTAATGTTTCAAAAACCATGTTTTTGAACCTGTTAGAGGACTTCTAGCAACAGAAATGTTGAAAACCCTAAGGATTTTGGCCAGGAATATCATTGTAGTATAAAAGGTATTATTTTAACACTTATTCGGCACAAATTTTGTTCTAAAGGCCATATTTTGAAAAGAATTAAAGAGTTGCTAGCAGAATAAGTTTCTAAAACCCTAATGAGTTTTGCCAAAAATGTTGTTGCAGCAAGCATCTAACTGCAATAAGCTATCAATATTACCTACATTGGAAAAAATGTTAACTAGAAATTACTGAACAAGTACTTTTCCTTTTCTAAAAAATATAAATCTAAATCTTCACGAAAAGAGAAATAAGAAGCCAACTAAAAGAAAAATGAAATCGGACCAACTAGTGGGGAAATTCAAAGCAGAACTAATCAATAAAATCACTAAATAATCCCATAGAAACTATCCATGGACATTCTAGCAACAAAATAATTGATTAAAAGTCGATATATTAGACATCGCAAATAGTAATCTAAATCCATCCAAAAAAATGCTTAATCTTACTACAGAACGCCTATCAATACCAAGGAAATGCAGACATGGACAACCAAATTCCCTGTTGCCCTCTTAAAATGAAAGGGTCATTCGACATTTTCATTGGAAAAATAGGATATCCTTGGAGCTAAGTGGCTGTCACGGGACCATTGAATTCACTATATCTTACTATGGGCGGCTTATAAATATGCATCTATCGGCCGATATTATGAGGGTTTATACTATCCATATTATGTATGCAATCAGATAAGCCATTGATTAGGCACATGCATACACCAGTATTTCATATACCCTAGTACTTGGATAACTTCATCCAACAACCTAGGGCACTTCTAGCCAAAAATATGTTCATACAGAGGAGGGAAGAAATGCGGTGGAGAGACTTCAGATTTTACCCTCTCCCTTTGGTCGATCTTGCTTATCTGTTACAGTAGAACCATTTCCAATATTTCTAATTGGAATATGAAAGGAAAGTGAAGAATTATTTTCATGCACAACATGGTGACATTTATCCTTGAAATTTCAATTAAAAGGGTTGTCCAAGGGTCTCTGAAGCCATCAAAGAAAATGATTCTTCTGAATGTTGTATTTTCGAAAGAATTTCCCCTAGCTTTCTGTGACTTATATAATTTTATTGCTTACATTTTTTTGGCCTCTACATATCTAAGGATTCTCATTGTTACTATAATCCATTAAGAATATCCATATATAGAGGCATACTAGCCACGATAAATAAATAATTGATCAAGACACCCTTTTTTTCTTAATAGAAAAAAATACTAATCTAAATCCAAAAACAAGGATGAAAATATCACTACAAATCAGCCATTGATAAAGTATCAAAATTAACATCGACACCACTTACCTTGAAGAAACATGACACCTAGGCCAACGAAACACTTTTGAACTCTCTCCTTGGAAACTGCAGTAACCACAACCTTGCACATTCGCAGGTTTATGCACATACGTTTTTTATTTTACCGAAAAATTTATTATTGTTACTTAGAAAAACAATAAGGAAACTAAATGATAATTATGATAGATTTGTGAATTCAGAGAGTCACCTCTTTCCACTGATAGTAAAATCCAAATCGAAATCGCTCCCAACAATGCCCAGAACCAGACCACCGAAGTCACAAAACCAACTAGTCCATCGAAGTTTATATCTATTATTTCTTTAATGAAAAATAGAACTGACCCTTCTGAGGTTAGTTTAAAATTTCTTCGGAGTTTAATATTATCATTCTTTCTTCAAATAAAAAATACAGGAGTCTGTTAAACACACAAATCCTTAATAAGTACAAAACCCCCAAATCTATTCAAAAATTTAGGGGGAAATAAAATTGTCTTCCATACTCTTAGTATTGATAAAAATTTGTTGAAGTTATATGTCTCCATGGGTGTAATTTTCTGATTGCAGTGTTATTTTGTCTGATTTCAAGTAATTTGAATTCTAATTATCTAACAAATCCTTCAATTAATTGATGTTGAAATTGTTCTGGGGAAGTGAGGAAGCTGAAGTTAACATTGAAAGGATTGTTTTATCTCCTAATAGAGAAAGCATTTATGCAATAGGTTTTATTGGGAAATCAAGCATGGATTTTTGGTTAGTGAATCCTGGGAATGGGAAAATAATGAAACATGAGGTGGCAACCTATGCCGGAGGCCTATCACTAGAAAATCTAATTGTGACAAAGGATACATTGGTTTCTTTGGATTATGCAAAATAAACTATTATTACAAGTGACATTGCGAAGGAAGAGTTGTCGTTAGATCAGAAAATGCTTTCTAGTCTCTTTGAAGATTTTTCATTTGAGGCACAACTCCTTCCATTAAAGTTTGTAGGTGCTTTTGCATTAACAGTTGATTCACATATATTACTGATAAAAGTTGGAAATACTTGTAGTGGGATTCATTTACTTGACAAAGTAAGTGAATTGACTACTATTAGTGATGCCTACTCTTATCACCAAAGAAACAAGCATTTGTGGTGGTGCAACACCTAGACAAGAACAAGATTTCTCTTACTATTGTTCTGGATAATGGTCAAAATAATGAAATTTTGAGGTTGTTGAGCTATATCCTCAAAGGGGTATATTACAAAAGGTTTTTATAAGTAAGTATATGCGTATAGATATGTCTCATGGTTTTAGGGACTTGGTAACTGTAGAGGACCATTCTCTTTCATTATTGCAACAAGGCGAGATTGTTTGGAGTAGAGAGGATGGTCTTGCTGAGATTATAGATGCAACTACTACAAAATAACCTTTAGAGAGGTATGGTGTCTCAGTTTTTAACATGGAGCACAACTTATTTGAATGGGTGAAGGTATTTAGGATGAAATTATGGCTTTCCTTTATTTGATACTTACTTCATTATTTACCTCACGCTTACAACTTTACTGATTAGTTATTTGATGTGGTTTATGAAAGGGTCATTTGCTGAAATTGAAAGAAAAATTGATGATAGCAAGTGCCGAAGAGATAGAAATTATACAAACAAGGAGGTTGAATAATGCAGAGAAAACAAAAAACGACTAGGGATCATAATGGATTTCGAAAATTGTTAATAGTGTTAACAAAGGCAGGAAAACTTTTGGCTCTTCACTCTAGAGATGGTCGTATTTTCTGGTCATAGTTTCTTCTTGCTTTCCAAAAATTAGAAGAATGTCAAGCTCCTTCTGTGTTGAAGGTCTTTCCTTGGTGGGTCCCTCACCATCATGCTTTAGATGAGATTCCAACTGTTCTGATAATGGGGAAATGTGGTCTAGGACCTAATCATACATGAATTCTCTCATTTGTAGATTCTCACAGTGGAAAAGAACTCAATTATTATAGGATTTCCAATTCCATATCTCAAGTGATCCCTCTGCCAATGGCAGATTCAACAAAGAAAGGATTACATATTTTTGTTGATAACAATGCAAGGGAACACTTGTTTCCTAGAACTGATGAAGCACTGTCTATTTTTCTTAAACATATGTCAAATATATACTTATATTTTGTTGATATAGAAAAATCATCAATCCAAGGTTATGGTATCAATAATCAGGACATGTTAGATATGATGTTTAAGGATTATTGCTTCAAAACTAGTGAAATATGGTATGTATTGTTTCCTTCTGAATTGGGGAAAATTGTCACCACCACCACACAAATGTTAGATGAGGTAATTTTTATTTTCATGCTTCAGTGATTACCAGAAATCATTTTGATAATGTCTTCATTTCCCTGGTTGCATGTGTTTCATCTTTCTAAGCCTTGAAAATAAATGGTTCATCTAACAATCATTTTTTTTATAGGCGGTTCACACACAAACAAAGGTTCTAATAGATCAGGAAGTACTTGAAACATGAATACTTCAATAATAAAGAATAATGGTGGGATTTATTCTAGATTTTGGGTTTGAATCCTAGTGTAGTCCTGCTTGATTTAGTTTGTAAGATGTGAGTAATGTCCACAAGATTTTAAACCCGACCTAGTGCTTACTGAACCCGTTATAACTAAAAGTAATGAAGTTTCCCTAACTACTGAACCATCATGCTCCTTTTCTCCAATCGGATGAAAGGGCCCTGTATATTGGCTGGTTCTTACTATGGCTCGATTCTTCATGTAGATATGTGAGTTTTAGAAGCCTTAAGAGACTCTCTTTTTCCATACACTTTTGGTTTGGTGAAGTTAAGATCGTAAGAAGCTGAAGAGACATAACTACTATACAAGTCAGTTCCTGACTCTGCTGTTGGATCTACCTATGCCACCAGACAAAATTTTCACTTGCTTAAATATGCTTGGCTTTGCTTGGTACCACTAGGATTATTCTAGCCGAGACAAGATGTGATTCAAGAATTTTGGGCACCTGTTGTGCACCCTCGAGCAAGTTTAAGAAAAACCTTTCCCCTTGAATATGAAAATGCCCAGCTTACCCACCACTATGAAATCTAGATCCTGTAGTTCGAGTGGAATCACCTCGTCTGGATCCATATCCATAGAACATAATATATCGAGCAGATTTAGTGCTCGNATATATATATATATATATATGAAACAAGAGGCTTAACAAGAGAAGAGACATGTTCATACACCTTATGGCTATAGTAAGTGGCTCTGTAAACCTTGGTCCTACCCCGATTTGGATCTAAAAGCTATTCCGATCCAATATACCCAGTATCTCATTCCAATATTGATTCTTCTCTCTTTGGAGTTACCACCTACCGGTAACTAGATAAATAGACTGATTGTTGGAACTAAGAAACAATGTGACATACTGCCGCTACCTCTTCTTCTAGTGGTGTTGTTCCTATTACCAGTTCTAGTTCTACTTGCAATGTAGCTTATTCTGGGTCTACTAGATAAGTGACTGATGGTGGGTATCGATATCAGGATGTAAGGGATATTTCTATACAAATCGTAAGCGATGTTGTGATTTTATGTTCCCGACATAAGACATTTGATTTTTTAAATAAAATTAAAACCCATTTAAATAAAAAAAATTATTCCCGATTTTTAGATTCCTTCGATTCAAAAAATCTCTCCAAAATGTCTGAAAGTTGAATTAAAATCCAATGTCTATTTTAATAATTATAAAACGCTCAGAAGTATAGAACATCTACTTATGGGAAAATAATGCACCTGGACCATGTTGAGTTGAGACCGCTTCCCTGTGGCTAACCCTGCTACTAGGTGCTACTTCACGAAATTCCTTGAACAAATAAACATATAGCCTGCTACTTCTTGAAAATCCTCAGATCCAGGTATTGGTATTTGAGCAATGCGATGGAATCCCACATGAAAACAAAAACCTTGTGATTTATGAATAAATGGTGTAAAATGGATTTGAACCAACTACCTAAAGGTGTTCAGTAGTGAGATTCACATGGATTTAGATTCCAAAAGAATGTAGAGGAATTTGCTTGGCACATTTATCATTCATCCATTTTGACTAACTATTTTCTTGTTTGCTTTTTTGATCCAAGAGGGAAAAATTGGAGGGATTTTTGGCATTTGCTTTTCTTTTTAAAATTGATAAATACAAAATTAAAAGAATATATATGAAAATAACATATAAGTTATTAAATACAAATACAAATTTTATTTTTAAAACTTAAAATAAATTTAAAATAATAACATTTAATGATATTTGTATTTTTAAAAAATATTGAAGAAACTTTAGTATGAAAATATAATTGAATATAAATATATATATGAAAAATAACATATAACATATAAAATATAAATATATATTTTATTTTTAAAACTTAAAAGTAAATTTTAAATAATAATATTTTAATGATATTTTTTTTAAAGTATTCAAGAAACCTTAGTATGAAAATATAATTCATGATACATTTATCCTAAATATGATGCTATCAAATTTATATATTGTAAAATGAATTGTTACAATTTTTAAAAATAAAACAAAATGTGAATTCCATATCAGTGAGTTCCAATATCATTGTGCCATGTTCCCAAAAGTACATTTCATAATAATGGAAATCAACTGAGTCACTTCATATAAAATCCCACATACGTGACTGTCGAAGGCGTAGCTTTAGAAGCACCATCAAAATATGCACATGCTCCTTCCTTGTTTATATTGTTATGAGGTATTACCCTAGGATATTTTAAAGCCACATCTTGCTTGAAATGTTGTATCATACTCAAACTTTGAGACATGTGTGGTGGGCCCACTTGATTATTT
The DNA here is from genome assembly GCA_001517045.1 of Pseudotsuga menziesii. Lineage (NCBI taxonomy): Eukaryota > Viridiplantae > Streptophyta > Pinopsida > Pinales > Pinaceae > Pseudotsuga > Pseudotsuga menziesii. Next base: position 60,305 of record LPNX011021302.1, on the reverse strand, counting down.
CCTAGTTGTAGTGATCAATTGTGGCTTCAAGTTTTTTCAATTTCTTACTAACATAGACCTTCACCTCCCAATCCCTCTCATCCCACTCATTCCTATAATCCTGGGAATCTTGAATGTCAAACTTGAAGGCATGGAACTCTCTACTCATAATCCTTTATATTCACATGTTGCAACTCTACTTATTACATCATGACCTCATACATGCACCTTTAGGGTTCTCTTGTAACCCTTTGGGGGAAGGATCCTTTTCCTCATCACTTTCCTCCCATAAAGGGATGTGATCTACAATATCGTCTCCTTATCCTAGGTTTATCTCAACATGTGTATGTTTCCCAACCCTTGGAATGGGGAAACCTAGATATTATTTGATGAAGCCAAGTGTCTGAAGCACCTCTTCTTAAAATGAGAGGGATCATCCCATGTTTAAATACATTGTTGTCCAACTCCATTAATATTCCTTACTATTGTAGGTTTATAGTATATAATGTGATCTCAAGGATCCAACCACCAATCTCAACCCTCTAATGGTCAATCCTAAGAAAGACCATTTCAGCTCACATGAACTAATTTTTTGATTCAATAATTTTTTTCCGAAGTAGATCAATCATCATTCTTGGATCTCAATATCCTAGAAGATGTTTTTTTTTATCGATTCCTTCATCCATCCATGTACCAAAGTATTCTTCATTAATTATTTTCAGAAGTTCTTCATAGGAAAAAGGAAATAGACAATAGCCCGTAGATCTAGGGGATCAATAGATTGTTTTTGTGGCCTTGAAATGAATCCTTTGATCCCTACATAAATTTTCTATCTTCTCTCCCAATGTGGGCAAGGATTACAAGCCCCTTGTTACATTTCAATAATGCAAACTCCCTTGATAGTTCTATTGAGGATTTCCTATGAAAATTTATAGAGGATTCTGGAGTATTGATTAAAACCTTAAAGTTGTATCTCCTAGTTTGGGAGAGGAGTTATTGTGAAAATTTATTTTAATCTCCTCAGAAATCATTTTAAGCCTTAAAAATTCCTATACAAGGATTTGTGTTAAGGTGGATCTGAGTTATGGTCTTCCAAATAAAATTCTTTGGAATGTGGAAGGTGATATTTGGTCCCAAAAGTTGGATTATGAGAAAGTGGCTTTCAAGTGTAGACCTTGTGTTGGGACTAGTCACTTGGCTATTTCTTGTCACAAGTGCACTTTTAATGATTCCCACTCGAAGTATTTAATAAAAAAAAGCATAAAAAGGATCAATAGCCAACATGGTGGATAGAAATGGAGTTACATCATCTTGTCATTGAGAGTGAGAAGGTACAAAAACACCCTCGACTAAAAATATTGAGAAAGTTAAGCTAATTCATGACACTAATCATTCCCAATTGGTCAAGGTGGTTTAACCTCAAGTGACACTTCCAAAATACCCCTTGGATATTTGTACAATATTAATATCCAAAATCCATTGTGAAGCACTTCAAGGGAGTTCAACTAACTACCCTTCTCTCTTTCTCAAAGGGACTAAGTGGGAAATCATAGTAAAGTAAGAAATAAAAAAGAAAATAAATGAAACAACCCTTGCATTAATACTTCGATTTTGGAAGATAATCCCAATTGGAAATCATTGAATTTAATTCAACATTCAAGGACATCCTCTACAAAGAGGGAAAACATTGAACAGAGCCAAGAAGATTTTCTCTCAACAAATGGTTTTTGGGAAATTCTAAGAAATGATATCATGTAAGAAATACTTTGGCTGGGCCAAGTATCATCTTGTGTATTTTTGGGGTGTTAATTTATACTCTATACCCAAGATTCATGTTAGTTTACATATTCCTTATAAAGTGTTTGACTCATGTTGCAAGTGATTATGTTTGGGCTTTGAATCTCTAATACAACTTACAATTAGCAACATAAGAAGTTGCAAATATAAAATAAATCCACTCATGAACAATAATTCAAAAAACAAAAGAAAGGAAGGATTATGACCTGGTATAACACATCCAAGATAGTTTGAGAACTTGAATCTAAGAGTATGTTCACCCTGAATTTATGCACATCATTTCCTCCATCATGTGTTTCATCCTTTGGAGCATCCTTGGTAAAATTTTCCAAATTCCCATGATCATCGAATGTTGTTAGGGGTTTCAAACTCGTACCCATGCCATATGAACCATATGGATCCAATCGCCCACCATTATAGGCATAACTTCACCACAACAAACACCATCACCCACATTAAAACTACTTATGTCATATCCTGCATTTTTTCCAATAGGGGTTTAATAATAATACAAATCTTTGTCACAGCTATTACCTATGCCCTCTCGATTGCATTCTGTCAATTTTTGAGTGAGATAATTTCTTTCTACGTTCCTCCATGGAGAAAAAATTCACAACTAGTAAGACAACCCAAGAGCGATACCAAGATTCATGTTTAAATCCTCTTCCCATGCCTACACATTTGTTTAAAGACCAGGAATTACTTTACAAATTGGACGTAAGGTAGACAATAATTATTAAATAGAGATGGATACACATTCATAATATTTTTTTTATAGGGCTGACAACAACTGACTTTATGACGTTAAGGATCATATATGTATGATGAAGAGGAAGGTAATAGTAAGGTAGATTTGAAGTAGACATGTGTGCTGGAATTAAATCAGCTCCTACTGTTTGTGTAATAATTTGTAATAAGACCACCCAAAAAAACCATAAATGCATAGAAAAGACAAAGTTAAAACCAAATGATTAAAAAAATAAAAGTCTATTGAGTAGTACCTGGAAAAAAGGGGATGTTCAGGTTGAAGCTTCAAACCATTGGCATATTTTTTGCTTCTTATCCTTTGGGTTTTTACCTTTTCTCTCCTTGGTGCCTTACCAAAGATTGTCTTCTTTAATTTTATGATTTCTATTTGTTTCAATCTTGGTAGTCATAGAATATGAAACAACGCCCGAGGAATCCATGGATTATTACTAGCTCAATCTTCACAATCTGAGAGGCAGTTTAGAAATTCAATTGCTTACAGGAACTAGAATTCAATTTCAATAATGCTAAATCAGTGATCCCAAAATGGAGAAACACAGTGGGATTTTGTTCAACAAGATGGAATCCCCGTGCTTCCCTCTAACTCACCAATAAGACCTTGATGTCTCAGTTCAACCTACAACAAAAAGTCCAAGATCTTGGTAGTATTAACCTCCCTCTCTGTAAAAATACTATGGAATTGGTATAAATAGAAAGATGATGTAAACGTAGGTCAAATATTATTTTGGGGAAAATGGAAAGCGATCCAAGTATGAAAATTGATATGAATTATTAAATTTTCCTATTAATAAAACTTTACTACAATCTTTGTTAGGGTTCACTGAAAACGTTGTGCATGCACACTATCATCCATGAGGCAATTACCAATAATAAGATTAAAAATATTTTAGATAATAACAATGTCACCAATCTCCTTGTAATCCAATTGAGAAATTTCCACATGGACAAGGATATATATATATATATATATATATATATATATATATATATATAACAATAATGCATCCTAATATCATTGTCTTCTCGACTACTTATGCAACATAATGAATGGTATATGAACTCGTGCCATGGAGGTCGGCCATGAAATATAATATTATTTAAAAATTCCATTCACCACCGTTAAGTCGATGCATTCCTGTATACACGGGTACTTCATTATTTTTACATTACCAATATTAAGTCGTTATACACCAATCATTATAAAATATTTTACCATAATCTTAATTTGGTGACCAAATAATATTCCATATGTGATATCTATGTACATATATCGGGCCATATGCATGAACATGAATCCTAAACAATATTAGTTTTACCCTAAGTAGATGGCTTCTAATCCGATGAACCTCTTGGGCCATGGTACCCATAATTGCTTCTCTAAATGGATGAAATTAAGTGCATATCATGATCTGTTAGGACAATGATCCTAGTTGTGGTAATTATGGATGAAATTAAGTGCATACCATGATATCCAGGCCAATGATCCTTTTTGTGGTGATTATGGATGAAATTAAGTGCATATAATGATCTCTTTGGCTAATGATTTTTGTTGCAATGATTATGTAATGGTCTAGGGCCTTATGTAGGGTATGTAATTTTTAAGATTATTACTTTTCTTTAAAATATGTTGTTTTCAACCTTGAGTAAAGTATTGATCCTTGAGATGGATCAATATCCAATGGATGGAATTATACCAATTATAGCAATTTCTTAGGCCAATGATCCCTAATTATATAGGGAATATAGAGTGGGTATGTGCCTCATAAATGGTTTGTGAATCCTAGAATGAACTACTAGGGTGTAAGTACTTATTATTGAACTAAATCATAACATAGGCCCTAAGTCCCATCCATGCTAGGCCAACCTTAAATTACACCTTAATTCATAGACTAGGCAATATAGTAACATGGAATTATTTCTTCCACAATCATAAAAATTATACTTATCTATTTCATTATATGTATTATGTGCTAAATTAGTTGGGGTTTTAGCTCTCTAGCCAACATTATTACCCTCACTAAGAACATAGATGAAATTTCCATAATCCAATCCAACACTTCTCACTTTGTGAAATGAATCTAAATTTTGATGATAGTGGATAAAGTGCTCATAATTACGTTCAACACATACAGGTTGTCTAGGATGTCGTATGCTATATGAAAATTTTCCAACTGCATTGGTGTGAACGAATCTTAATGCCACTATTTGTGCAAACATTGGTGGAGCTGATACACTATCATCTCATATATCTAATCCAACAAAACCACAATAAATAATAGAGTCGGGCTCCCCGAGTCATCACTCTAAAGTAGTCTAGTCACTCCATAGTCCAAACTACATACTATTATATATAATTTTGATACGGGAAATCATTGAGCGTGGGCGTCAAATTGACGATTCTCAAAATAAACTAAACTTCATCGTTGATGTGTGTTTTCTATATCAATATATATTTAATGGGTTAAAAATGTAAAAATGCCCCTGTGGGTGTCAATTTTAACCCATGCTCACTGCCACCATATTCGCATTAGGTGTCATCCTTAATGGTATCTAAAAAATATTAGATGTTTTTAAGAAGAGTCCTCTTTTCCAAATAGTGAACCTATGCACATTGTCGTACTTGTCTTGCGCACATGAGGGGAGAAAATGATTTACCCATCAAAAGTCGTTGCTTCTCTCGAATAATGTGCGAGATGTTAGATTTTAACATTTAAGCTAGCATTATATTAGGATCTTTAACTGAGATAATAACAAGAAAAACAATCAAACAAAAGATAAAATGAACATGGTGTTTTTCCTTGGGGAAACAATAAATGGATAAAACCCCACAACTTCCTCAGAGATAGAATTAGCACCAAAAGTAAAACCCCAAAACAATAATATGATCTCCCAACAGCAGTATCCTCTTTCTTTCTAGCCCCAACAACTTCTTCTCCCTTAGCTATGCGCTACAACTGAGTGTGAGTGAGTGTGTGATAAATAGAGAGACTCATTCTGTATTTATACTAATTCCTGACTTGACAATGACTCACTAGGGCTGACTTCACTAGGTGAGTCTAACAACCCTAGGGCCTTGGAATTGCGGGGAATTTAACCCTTGAACAATAGGAGGGTTAACCACATTGACTTGACATGAGTTGTTTACATTATAGAAACTCCATATTGGAACATCTGGGCATGACATGACTCAATTACATTAGAAGCACTTCCCAAAATAAACATAGGGGTACAATACATAAGAAATACAAGCGAATACATTCCGAAGTTACAATTACATCAACAATCCCTCTTAACTAGGAAGGTGTTCTCTCGACACAATTTATCAGCACAAGTGTTCTTCTTTGTATCATCTAGATCATCATCGAGTCCTCGTCATCTTCAAGTCATCTTCATCTGGATCTGGATCATCATCACTAGATCTGGATCATCATCACTGGATCTAGATCATCACTCGATCTGGATCATCTCTGGTTCTGGAACATCTTTGCTAGATCATCATCACGGATGTTATCTCTTGATTCTTCTCGTCATAGGAAGTTCTACAAAGCCAACCCTTTTTCATGCTGGTTGTAGGCCTAGCCTCCATGTAGGTATTTTCTAGCACTTATATCTAACCCTAAGTCAGAATGGCCCAGCCAACACTTATATTTGATCATGTAGGAACTAATCCTATAATCACATCAGAAAGGTATGCCCAACACTCACATCTGACCATGTAGGAACCAATCCTATAATCACATCAGAAAGGAATGCCTAGCACTCACATTTTACCATGTGGGAACACATCCCACAACCTTGTTAGAAAGGCCCAACACTCACATCTGACAACTGATGTTAGAAAGTCCTAGCGCTTACATTCGACCATGCGAGGAACCAATCCTCCATGCCGAAAGGGATCTACACTTACATTTGATCATTATAGGAACCAATCCTATAGTCACATTATAATGGCTCATCACTCACATCTGACATGGAAGGAACCAATCCTCTCACCATGATAGAATGGCTCAGCCCTTACATCTGACCATGGAAGGAACCAATCCTCTCACCATGTTAGAACGGCTCATGGACTGATCACTTCCCTTTTGATGGAACCTCAATCTAGAGAACACCAAGCTTCTCCTTGAAGTACTCAAACTTCACTCTGGCTAATGGCTTTGTCAACACATCGGCTATCTATTCGTCTATCGCAACATACTGGAGCTTCATTGCTCCCCTCTGCACCATATCCCTGATATATTGATACTTGATATCGATATGATTTGACTTTTCATGGAACATTGGGTTCTTCAACAACTTCACACAACTCTGGTTGTCGCAATGTATACAAGTAGCATCCAACTGGAGATCAAATAAATCAAATAGCAGCTTCCTCAGCCATACTGCCTCACAACTAGCTGAACAAGCTACGACATACTCTGCTTCAACTGTACTCAGTGCCACACATGATTGGTTCTTGCTAAACCAAGAGATCACACCTGATCCCATACTGAAGCAACACCCTAAAGTGCTCTTCCTATCGACGGCACTACCTACCCAATCTAAATCAACATAACCCTCTAGGTTAATCTTCTAATTTGCCTCATACTTGAGCCCATAATCAATTTTACCCCTCAGGTACCTCAGAATATGCTTTGCAGCAATCAAGTGAACATGTATCGGATTTGTTAGGAACTAGCTCAAGGTGTTCACAGCAAAGAAAATATCTAGTCTCATGTTCATCAGGTACATCAAGGACCCAATCATTTGATGATACATCGTAGCATCAACCGCTTCTAATGAAGCATCACTCAATAGATTCAGGTTCGATGCCATAGGTTTGGTCATGGTATTGCAGTCCATCATTACAAACCTCTTCAGGATCTCTACTGCATACTTCCCTTGTCCAAAGGGAGATTCCATCCGCATTCTACCACACCTCCATGCCTAGAAAATAGTGTACCATACCCAAGTCCTTCATTTCAAACTTGGAAGCAAGCTTTCTCTTCGTATCAATAATCAACCCATCCATACCTGTTACAAACAGATCATCTACATATAGTAGGAGCATCATTGGGTTTCCATCTTCAACCTTGTAGTAAAGGTTGGAATCTTCTTTACTTTTGGTAAATCCATAAATTCTGTCGTACCATGTCTTGGGTGCCTATTTCAAATCGTACATGGATATCTTTAATATACACACATGAGACTCCCTATCATGTGTCTCAAAACTGAGTGGCTGCTCTACATACACTTCTGCTTCCACTACACCATTCAAGAAAGCAGTCTTGACATCCATTTGGTGTATCTTCCATTTCATTACTACAGCCAGAGCAAGTACTAATCTGATGGAAGTGTATCTGGATATAGGTGCAAAGGTTTCTTCATAATCTATTCCTTATTTCTATGAGAAGCCACGAGCCATGAATCTTGCTTTATATTTCTCTATGCTGGCATCTGCAGCATGCTTGATCTTGTAGATCCATTTGGAAGTTACAATAGACTTCCCTTCTAGTCTTGGGACAACATCCCAAACATCATTCTTCATGATCGATTGATACTCTTTGATCATAGCATCCTTCCATCCTTTCCTTTCTGCTGCTTCTTCATAGTTGGAATCTTCTTTATTGATAAAGTCAAATAATAAAGCTACATACCCGAAGTAGGACCTGGTCCTCTTTCTTTCTCTATGACTCTCTTCTAGAGCCCCATATCTTTCTGCACCTTGGATAGCTTCTCATACCCAAGCAGGTTTCCTCTTATGGGGATTCTTCTCCTGAGGTGGCTCTATAGGTTCTTGAGGTTCTTGAAATTATAGATCTTCTTCTTGAGTTTCTTCATTCATGGTTGTGTCATGAATTCTAGGTGCTTCTGATTCTCCAGGATCTTCAGCAGGTCTCTTTTTGGATTTGTTGTAAGCTGATTCTTCATCAAATGTTACATCTCTACTGATGTCAATCTTATTGAATCCTAGGAAGTATATTCTGTAAGCCTTCGAGCTTTCACAGTATCCCACAAATATACCCTTCTTTCCTGAATGATCTAACTTTGTCCTCTTTTCTTTTGGAATGTGTATGTACACTAGACAGCCAAATATGTTGAGATGGCTGACTTCTAGTTTCTTTCTGGAAAAGACTTCTTCAGGTGTCTTGTTCTTGAGTACTCTATGTGGAGTACGGTTCTATACATACACCACTGTTCTGGTAGCTTCTTCCCATAGATGCATGGGAAGATCTTGATCATGAAGCATTACTCTTGCAGCTTCCATGATAGTTCTATTCTTCCTTTCTACAACCCCATTCTATTGTGGATTATATGGAGGGGATAACTCTCTCTTAATCCCTGAATATTTGCATAGCTCTTTGAATTCATTTGATGTGAATTCTCCACCATTATCTGATCGAAAGGTCTTGATCTTCTTTTCTGTATGGTTCTTGATCAAGGATTTGAATTCCTTGAACTTGCTGAAAACTTCATCTTTGTTCTTCATAAAGTATATCCATGTCTTCCTAGAACAATCATCAATAAAAGAAACATAGAATACATACCTGCTTAAAGAACTGGATGACATTGGACCGCATACATCGAAGTGAATGATTTCCAAGATCCCTTTTGCTTTGCTTTCGCTACTTGGAAATGTCTTCTTTGTGTTCTTTCTTTTTGCACATCCTTTGATGAATCCTTCATGTTTTGCTTGAATTTCTAGAATATCTTCGACAAATTTTCTTACAAGTGCTAGTGCTCTATAGTGCACATGTGCAAGCCTTCTATGCCAAAGCTCATTTGGCTCTATTGTGTCATGGACCAAAGCTTGTTCTGGATGGCCCTTCAATTTGTATAATTCTCCTTCTTGTTCTCCAATTACTATTGCATCGTCAATAGTCTTTCCTCTTGGCCACATGAGGACTTGGCCATATAAAAATGCAACCCTCATGCCTTTTGCATCCAGTGCTGATATGGAGAGAAGATTCTTCTTTAGTCCTAGTACAGACAAGACATCCTTAATTTTAATATACTTTCCAAAGTCTAGCTTGTAGGAGGATTCACCACTACCTTTTATGGGATATTGGTAGTCATCCCCAAGTTTCACCTTATGGGGTGAATTATGTTCAAATAGTTTCTCAAAATATTCCTTGAATCCTGTCATGTGTTTGGAAACCCTGTTGTCAATAAGCCAATATTTGATTCCATGAGTGATAGTTCCCATGAGAGTGGAGATCAGAACATATTCTTCATCACTTGAAGAGTCTTCACTTTCTTGTTTTACTTTCTTCTTGGGAGGATCATCATCCTCAGCAGTGTGAGCATGATGTATTCTTTTGGAGTTCTTCTTCTTCTTGGATCCACTCTTATTCATGGGACAATTTCTAACAAAGTGTCCTCTTTCATCACATGTATAACATCTGAGTTTGGATGGATCTTGTTAGCACCAGGATTGAGCCCCAAGGTTAAGGGAAGACCCACTCCCGGGTAACAACAGAACCTCTTTAGACTACGCCTCTGGCCTTACGCAGTCAGAGAGGGATCTCTTGCTTGTTTTTAGATTTTACTCAGCATAATATATTCACTCAAGGATGGTCAGGAGGCCGAACTCCTAAAATGGGACAAAGTAGAGTGACATGAGATGCAGGTGGGATTATCAAGGTAAGGGACCATTGGGAATGGAGTCAAAAACCTGAGTAGGGAACATTTGCATGAGGAAAATAATGGCATGGGGTTGCAGGTAGAGGCAAGATATCTGTCAATATTGTAATCCAGAGATATTAGAGGGTGGTTAGGGGACAAGAGAGAACAACCCATCACATGGAGCACCAGTAAGATGAATTCCATGTAACTTTGGAAGAAAACTTGATAGATGTCTGAAACAATAGGTGGAGCATAGCAAGTATCAATTCCAAACTGTTATACACTAAGTTACATACATGAAAGCAATCAACAAACTAGAATGGAAACAAGATATACATTTCACATAAAGAAAATACATATTGAAAGAAGCAACGACACATGAATCTTTGTCTTGAGAAACAACTCTTCTTCTGCAATCGTATTCATAACACATGCATTAGATCTTATTTACAATGGAGAGCCTCAGCCCTTGAAGGTTTTCCCAAACTTCCAACTCCTGCATCTCCCTTTATTGGGAGTGTATTTATACTATTCTAGTGCAGAGACTATTCCTCGAAACAAACCTAAAAACTATTTCCAGTCACAATCATGCATTAACAGTATATAGAGTGGAACTATTTCCACATTTTACAAATATAAATAAACATTATGGAGCTAGTGGGTGTATTTGGACCATTTATAAATAATAGATCAATGCTATGTGCAATTATGTTAAAAAGAAGCACAGGAAATAGATCTTGCTACTAAGAATTCTCACAAGCATACACAGGAAAAATAGAGAGAAGAAAAGAGACTGAATCACATGAATGAAGAGATGAATATTGGTGTGTATCCTTCCATTGAATAATTATGAATAATAGTGTACATAAATAGTAAATCCCTCATAGGAAAGTTGAATTGTATGGAAACAACTCATAAAGCTCAAAAAGGATGACTTACCAAAATATTGCAAACCCCCATAGGTGGATAAAGCACTTGCTAAATCTATCAAGGACCTCATGAGTTGGAAAAAGCATGAGTAATTTGTCAAGGATATGGAAATAAAATGCTAATCCTAGAAAATGGAGAAAAACTAATGGGGGATGGGTTGGAAACAAAAGCTCCCAGTTTCCTAGTTGACTAGCTTTTATCTTATCCATAGAAAAGCAGGAAAAAGCATAAAAAAGCAGAAAAAGAAGAATCTGTTGTAAAGTCCTGTATACTAATTCTGGATCAACATAGAATCAGAAATAAATCATTCTTAGGATATAGATGGCATGTATTGACTTTAAGGTGCAAGTGGATGCCAACTAATTAAGCTAGTGGGTGAATAATTAATCAAATAATGATTAATTATTTTATCCGAAGTTGTGAGTGGGTTTAATATATTCCTACACCCCCTTATAAGTCTGAATTTATGATGGTATGACAAAAAATATGGATGCATATGGATGCATATAGGGCCTAGCAACAAGGCTATGGTCACCCTTTAACAATTATTATGTCCAGAAATGTGAGGAAAGAGGAAAAACCACATGGGGAAAATCCTCCCCCAAGATAGGACAAGGCACAAAATTTGAAATATGTCTTCAACATATATTCATCTTCACTTTAATGAGCTGACTGAACTGCTTCTAGATGAAGGACTTGCTGAAGAAATCATGAACTCCATGATCATGCGCTGGACTGTAGAACCTGCAAGAAGGAAGAGTAGAGACTCCTTGTATCTCATCAACTGATGAAGTAGGAGCATTATCTGAATGCTTCTTTATGCTGTAAAAATCTGATCTGAAAACATAATCTAAAATGGAAAAGAGATTTGTGCATACTCCTTTCCAAAGAGTACAAAAAATAAGGCAATTTATTTCACACTCAATTCCCTGAATAGCTGCAAAATTGTGATGTGAATCACATGTCAATATTCCAATCTGATGTAGCACCTGCATAGATCTGATATGAGGCTGATAAAACTTTGATATATCAGAAATATTAACATATGGAACAGAAAGGACAAAGGGTTCAATGGCTCCATGAGGATATAGGGCTAGACTAGGAAATTTATGAGCAACTGGGGAAAACTGATAGGTGTAAAAATATGAATGATGGATGGGCATAAGATCTGAACCATAAGTGTTTAGAACAGATCCAAACATGTTTAATATCAGTCCATATATGACTAAGGACATGGATAACAGGCCACTGAAAGTTAGGAAAGACTTCAAACCATGTAAGATAAATATCACTGCATAAGAGACCAATGAGGAATCAAGTAGTGATCTTGGGATTTGTATAGTCTTTGGATTATTCAGTGGTATGGTAGATGGTATGGATGGTGGTATTATATGTGTATCAACCTGCAAATGTGCTTCTAAATCAGAATCCAAAGGATCACATATAAGCATATCAATAGACTCATGGGAATACACTGGTAATGAATCCTCTGTATGAAAGGAGGAAAGAAAGAGATGTTCAAAATCTTCAAGAAGGATATGAGTATTGATGCCAAGAACAAAGGAGGATATGCTGAAGCACATGATATCAAGTAAGGTAAGTCGTATGACACAAATAAGGCTTGATGTGGCTAAGCAAACATCCTGGAAGTCACTGGGTTGCGCACCATCAATGAGAGAGGTATGAAAGAGGTGTAAAGAATCTGACACATAGATCTCAGAATCTAACATAGGAGATTTAGATAACAATGAATGGGTTATAGGATCATAATCAATATCAATATCAGCAGCAGCTCCATATGTTACTTCTTTTTCATCAATAGTATCACAAGAAGAAAAATCACCTTCAAGAGACACAGAAAAAGATGGCTCTTCAATATTTGCTTCTTCATTGAAGGAGGAAGCATTCGAATGAAAGAGGGCAGCAGAAACATGAACTGTATGAGAAACTTCTTCATCATTATCAACTTCATCAGAGAATGTATAGGCCAAGAAATATTGAGAAAGAGAACAAGAGGAGATGCTAGGTTCGCTCCATGCTTCATCTTCAATTTTCTGCAAACCAAAAGCTTTGTCCAAAATTTTCCAAAGCTCAAATGGAAATTCAGCAGAATCTATGAGATGATATATATTTGGAGACATTCCCAAACACATAATTCCATAATCTCCTATCACAATTATTTAGCCAATCAATCTTCTCTTCATAAGACTCAGGTTCATTCAATGCACCAATGGAGACATCAAAGAGACATTGCCTCTTCAAGTATGCACTCATCTTTGGCTTCCAATCAACATAGTTGAAAGGAGATAGTAGTGGAACTTTTGAATCCATATTGAATTTGTTGATACGTTCTAAGAGATACTCTCTGCAACCTGCAAAACAAACTAGGAGAAAATCTTGTAAGCTAGACAAGCTCTTCTTCAGAGAGGGATAGGAGACTGGATGTGCTCCTCAACTCTGTAGAACTTGATCAACCTTGTAGCTCTGATACCATGTAGAAATAATAGATCAATGCTATGTGCAATGATGTTAAAAAGAAGCACAGGAAATAGATCTTGCTACTAAGAATTCTCACAAGCATACACAGGAAAAATAGAGAGAAGAAAAGAGACTGAATCACATGAATGAAGAGATGAATATTGGTGTGTATCCTTCCATTGAATAATTATGAATAATAGTGTACATAAATAGTACATCCCTCATAGGAAAGTTGAATTGTATGGAAACAACTCATAAATCTCAAAAAGGCCGACTTACCAAAATATTGCAAACCCCCATAGGTGGATAAAGCACTTGCTAAATCTATCAAGGACCTCACGAGTTGGAAAAAGCATGAGTGATTTTTCAAGGATATGGAAATAAAATTCTAATCCTAGAAAATGGAGAAAAAATAATGGAGGATGGGTTGGAAACAAAGCTCCTAGTTTCCTAGTTGACTAGCTTTTATCTTATCCATAGAAAAGCAGGAAAAAGCAGAAAAAGCAGAAAAAAGCAGAAAAAGCAGAATCTACTGTAAAGTCCTGTATACTAATTCTGGATCAACCCGGAATCAGAAATAAATCATTCCTAGGATATAGATGGCATGTATTGACTTTAAGGTGCAAGTGGATGCCAACTAATTAAGATAGTGGGCGAATAATTAATCAAATAATGATTAATTATTTTATCCTAAGTTGTGAGTGGGTTTAATATATTCCTACAGCCCAAGTGACAGCTTGACGTGCTCGTCCACTATTATGGATAATGAGTATGATGCTTCCTTCTCTGTCTGAAGTGTGTGTTTTCACTTTGTTTCAAATGTAGATTTCTGCATGGGAACACACTAGCAGGGTAGTTTGCATCTTTCCCCTACTCAACCTCATCTGCCACCTCATTCTTCTCCAGGTAATAGTGTTAGCCGTGGGGTCTAGAAGAAGGGCTACATTTCTCTTAGCTAAGGCAAGCCCGCGAGGTTGCTTGTTATTCTTGTGCTTCTCATCTCCAGTAGGGTGTGATCTCCCACAGGAAATAAGGTGTAGCATATCTACACCAGCCCCATCACCCTTGGAAAGTGGACTTCACAAATAGGGCTGTGTGGGCTTTAAACCCCTGATACTCCCATCCGAACAAATGCTTATACAGGGAGTAGTCAAGGACTATCTCCTTCTGTGGAGGATTTGGTGGCAGCAATGGTATCAGGGGTTCCTAAAACAACACTTACATGGAGTAAGTGTCCATGCCCTACGTTGTTGGAGGTGCAGGTATCACGTCTAGGCCCCGATGGCTGGTGTCATTATTGGCATGCAATACTAAGGTGATGGGAGAGTGTGGAAGTTTTCTCACCAACCATAAACACACCCAAATGGATAAGCTTCTTGAAATAGATTTCCATCGCCAACACTTTGAGTTTCATTGGATGTTTGATGAAGCGGAAAATTGGGCTCTGGAACTACATTAACTCATCCCCAATGTTTCGAAGGAAGATAGATAAGTTTTCGAGACTGACCTTTTCAATGACTGGTAAACATTCTCACACATTCTGTCATCAAGTGTTTTTGGTACCAACATGTGTGAGGGCACGACCAAAGAGATCCTTTACCTACTAGGGATCTAGTCATGTCATTTTATTAGCTGTGGCTTCTTAACATCTACTGTGGGAAGTATTTTT
The DNA here is from genome assembly GCA_001517045.1 of Pseudotsuga menziesii. Lineage (NCBI taxonomy): Eukaryota > Viridiplantae > Streptophyta > Pinopsida > Pinales > Pinaceae > Pseudotsuga > Pseudotsuga menziesii. The sequence continues at coordinate 45,079 of LPNX011021302.1, read as the reverse complement.
TGGACACCACCATGTACAGCTGATCCATGCTGCAAAGTTCATGAAGTGGATGCTCCCATGTTTCTCTGCTTTTGGAATGGTTTCCCTCTTTGTGTTGGCTTTGCTCTGTGTGGATAGCGGATTCACCGGTTACTTTCCTTACTTCCGCAGGCCAACTCACACAAAAAGCCACTTATCTTTACGTAACATGAATCTACCACAGGGATGATTTCACCTGTGTGCATGCTACAAATGGTGTCGGGGAATCGACCAATCTACAAGGAGGCAGATTACACATGCGAACTTCTCCTTTGCTATCATCTTCACTGTTAGAATAATCCGTCGAGATTATTGTAAATAGATAGGAATATGAATAGATAGGAAGGTGAAAAGGATGGTTTTCAACCGCCACATCTAATGTATAAATAATAGCTTTTGGCAATGTAATAAACATCGAATCGGGAGTTATTACCAACAAGTGGTATCAGAGCCTGGCTCCCCGCCTGCCATAACTCCTGGCTGCATTGCATGCCTGCCATTCTCCCTGCGTTATCAGACCTTGGCCGTTTCTCCTGCAAGTCTGCGTGCATGCATTATTGGTATAGAACAATACATAACCCTAATTCTTTCACCCTCATTTGCATATCTCCACTCTAGCTGTAAATGCGTTCTGAATGTTTTTTTACTGGTCTGGTGCTCTGTACTCTATCTTGCGTTTTGTGTGAATATCATGGTGAGTGCGATTTGTATATCCTGTGGGTTTTGAATGAGCGTATGCATGAAGCGTGGAGCATAAACCTTTTTTTTGTTGATTGAAGACTGCGTGTTGAGTATATCTCTGGTGATCTATGCTGCGATATTGTGCTTGATTGTGCTTGGTATCTCTGGTAATTGTATGTAGCATATCGTGGAGGAAGGAAACCCTATTTTTCTGAGTACTACCGTGGAGTTACCTGCTTGAATATTGGCTGCTGCTTGAATATTGGCTGCTGTATATATGCTTTCTGCTTATAATATCAGAGTCTATCTATATGCTGCGTGAGGTTATATATTGAATATGTTGTTGCTGGTGTATTGAGACCCCATTGAAATTGCTGCATTGAAGTCTGCCTGACTCCTTCACTGCACTGTGCTGTGCTGTGAGCTATTGTTGCTTGAGTGAGAGGTATCTGGTATTGGTATATCCTCCATTGACCTCAGGAATAAATTTTGCCACAAGCTCTTTCAAATCACAAGATGAAGCTTGGCGAATCATGAAGCTTGGAGACCACTGAGATTGTGGAGATAGCTTCGGTGATATATAATTTGAAGATTGTGGAGATAGATGCGTTGATATATTACCAGCTGATCAACATGTTGATATATTACAAGATAATGCATGGAGAACACCTGAGATATTGCGTGGAGAACTGAGATAATGTGTTGAACACCTGAGATATTGCGTGGAGAACTGAGATAATGCGTTGAACACCTGAGATAATGCGTGGAGAACTGAGATAATGCGTTGAACACCTGAGATAATGCGTGGAGAACTGAGCGTGTATATACCTTGATATACCTTGGAAGCTGCGCATTGAAGACTGATAGACATTCCATTGAAAACTGCTGCGTGTTGAAATTGAACCTGAGATTGTTTTTGTATGAGAGTATGATCATCTGAAGACTGCCTGCGTGGAAGCTGAGAAGATTGCTGAAGATATTTGCTGCGATCTGCATTGAGTATATACGTGGATTTCTTTGTTGTGTATTCGCTACTGCTAAAAACCTATTGAAGACAGCTCTTTGTGCTGCGTCCATTCTTCATTCTGTTTGTATGCTGTGACCTCTTCAGTTCACGTAGGATAGTATAAAGGATTCCTTTAGTAAAGCCCACACTGGTGTCAAAGTGGAAGAAACTGCATTGAAGATTCAATATTGAAGACTGCGTTAAAGATTCCTCCTACGTGGAGACTGCTATCTGCGTGGATGTTGCGAGTCACTGGAGCTTAAAGAACTGCGTTGGAGCCTGCGTGGAGAGTTTTAATACACTGCACCCATTGCTCAGTCACGTGAAGGTAAAAAAAGTTGCATATTGTATTGTTATGTGGTCCCTGACCGTTGGACATTGCACAAAACCTAATTTTGCCCTAATTTTGTGCATGGAGTTTGAGTGTTAAATTCTGCATACATTTTTCATTTGTGGTAAATGAAAGAGGCCCGTGAATGCTATGTATGGTGCGTTGAAGCACTCCTTTGATGCTGCGTTTTGTACTTGCTTAGTGGTGGCGGGCTGTATAACTAGTTAGATTTGGTTAAGTTTACACACCTATTCTTGGCCTGGATGATATCAAACTCCAATCTAATTAAATTTTTGAAGACTGCTGAAGACTGTGTTTTATGCTAAATAATAACACATATTGCTAGCAACTGATATATTCTGATTTCTTCTCCCTGAAATTACTGCAAATTGAAGCTGCGATACTATTATTGTATCTCTTTAAACCTGAAGTTGAGATTGTAAAACACCTTGGCAGAGACTGTAGACCTGCAAGGTTCTTATTTTTTTCTATTTCTACCTGTCATATCAGTTTATTATTGTAAATTACACTAACGGTTGTAAAGATGCACTCTTTGGCATCTAGTATTGGTACTGCCCTTGCCGGCAAAGACCAATCCAAAGACCCTTCCAAGGGAGATTGCAGCAAAGAGAGAGGCAGAAGAAGAAGAAATTTCAGAGGCAGAGGGGGCAGAAGCAAAAGATTAGATTTGCAGTGCAAA
>LPNX011021302.1:20621-39495 GCA_001517045.1 Pseudotsuga menziesii | reverse complement strand
TAGGAATATGAATAGATAGGAAGGTGAAAAGGCTGGTTTTCAACCACCACATCTAATGTATAAATAATAGCTTTTGGCAATGTAATAAACATCGAATCGGGAGTTATTACCAACATTCACACTGGATGTGAAGCCTGTACCTTGGAAGTCTTCTCAGCCCTTTGATTTGAGGAATCTTTTACACCCATCGTCCATGTTCCATCATTTCTGCCTCCAACTTTATTCTCTGGATTCAACGAGAAGTTTTAGACTAAGGCTTGCTCTCAATTGTCGATCGCGATCGACCTCTTCATGTATCTGTCGATCCGAGTGGGCGCTACTCCTTTTCGCAATGTGAAATCTTGGTCTTCAACATTGCTAGTTTGTATTTCAAAATGAACCACAACCGTAGATCTCTTCCCTTCTTTATCATGACCGTTGGTATTCGGGGCCGGTACCACCTTTTGCTATTTGAAATTGCAGCTTTACCTGCACAAGTCTGTTTTGCGAAATCGACTGAGACCATAGATCTTCTTGGATCCCATTCTCGACCATTATATGCCTCTGTCCATTAAACTATTTCACAATCTGGAAAAGTGGCTTTGGTCAAGCATGTTCGCTGTGTGAAATGTTTTGACACCGTTGATCTGGCATCTGATCAATCTCATCCTTCGATTATGAATCCCATTTAATTCCTTCAGTGCATCTAGCATCCTCCTCAAACTTCTGTCAGGCTCATAATAGACTACTAAAAACAGAGTGTTAACAGATCCCTTTTTACAAAATTATCTTTTTGATGAGAATGCTTACCTTGGTGATGATGATTTTCCCTTCTGGCTTTCTTGGAGTGTACTGTGAGAGCTTGATCTTCACTTCCCATATTTTCTTCTCAAGCTTCTATTTGAGCTTCTTCTTGTGAAAATTCTTCCCACAGTCTACTGAACTTGATTAGCTTCTTCCTAGCACAGATTCCTTGGATGAAAGAATCCCATGACCTAGAGAGACCATTCAACGTTGTCATCACAATTTCTGCATTCTCCACTTCTTCATCTATTGCTTCAAGTTGTTCTTTGATCTAGGAGACCCTTGTGAAGTATGACTGGATGGTCTCCTCATTCTGGATCTTTACATTCTTCAACTGGTTCATTAGAGTCATCTTCCAGTTTATGTTCATCCCTTCAAACAGTTTGGTTAGAGAATCAAACATAGCTTTAGGTGTCTTGAGGGAGGAAACCTATGGTATGAGGCGATCCTTGATTTAATCAGCAATAATCCTCTTTTCCATAACCAACTTATTCTTATGTAAGGACTTAGCCTCATCTTTCTCTGGAACTAGAACCTCATCATTGATGTAGGAGTCCAACTCATTTTCGTCAAGGACCAGGGAGATCCTATATTTCCAGGCTCAAAAGTTATCAGCTCCCTCAAGATTTTCGTCAAGCTTGGTATGATGAGACATATTAATTGAGAACCTTAAATGGAAATACAAAATATTTAGATCTTACTAGGTCAAGATGTCGGATTTGGATTTGGAGTTGACTTTCTGCAGTGCTGGTTCAAGAGCAGATGAGGGTTTGAATTTCCCAGAGTTCTGTCCAACCAAATGCTTTGATATTGATCTCTAAAATTTGATTTTGAGGAGGAGATCAATCCAGGCCTGGCCTCACTCAAAAATTCCACTTCTGTGGAAATCCCTAATTTTCGGCAGTAGTGTCGGGTCCAAAACTGAAAAAGATCAAAATTAGATTCTGTTTCGACAGAAAGATGCACCCTATGGAGGAGAGTCATCCAAACCTTGTTTTGCTAAAAATATGTGGAGAGAGATCCAAAAATTAGGAATCCTTAGTTCCCGTAGTTGCACAATCTCTTATTGTCAGGTTAGCTCTGATACCATGTTAGATTTTAACATTTAAGCTAGCATTATGTTAGGATCTTTAACTAAGAGAATAACAAGCACATCAATCAAACACAAGATACAATGAACATAGTGTTTTTCCTTGGGGAAACCATAAATTAAGAAAACCCCGCAACTTCCTCAGAGATAGAATCAACACAAAAAGTAAAACCCCAAAACAATAAGATGATCTCCTGACAGCAGTAGCCTCTTTCTTTCCAGCCCCAACAACTTCTTCTCACTCAGCTATGCACTACAACTGAGTGTGAGTGAGTGTGTGATAAATAGAAAGACTCACTCTCTATTTATACTAGTTCTCGACTTGACAATGACTCACTAGGGCCGACTTCACTAGGTGAGTCTAACAACCCTAGGGACACGGACTGCGGGGACTTTAACCCTTGAACAATAGGAGGGTTAACCACATTGACTTGACATGACTTGTTTACATTATAGAAAATCTCGATCAGAACATCAGGGAATGACATGACTCAATTACATTACAATCACTTTCCAGAATAGACATCGGGGTACAATACATAAGAAATAACTAATAGAGTCGGCCTCCCTGAGTCATTACTCTAAATTAGTCTAGTCACTCCATAGTCCAAACTCCATACTATTATATATAATTGTGATACGGGAAATCATTGAGTGTAGGCGTCAAATTGACGATTCTCAAAATAAACTAAACTTCATCGTTGACATGTGTTTTCTATATCAATATATATTTAATAGGTTAAAAATGTAAAAATGCCCATATGGGCATCAATTTTAACCCATGCTCACCACCACCATATTTGCATTAGGTTTCATCCTCAATGGTATCTAAAAAATATTAGAGGTTTTTAAGAAGGGTCCTCTTTTCCAAATAGTGAACCTATGCACATTGTCGCACTTGGCTTGTGTACATGAGGGGAGAAACTTATTTACCCATCAAAAGTCGTTGCTTCTCTTGAAGAATGTGCGAGAGAGTTGTCTGATGAGAGAATCCAACGACTCTCCAACACTTACCTCAGGATAAGTAAGGAATCTGATGTGTAAATAAGTTTCTTGGCACATGAGGGCGTAAAGCACACTCAAAGTGAGCTTAATTGTAATTATGAAGAATTTCTTTCAAAACAAGATGTAGCCAAAGCTTTCTCTAGGTTGTCTGATAAAAACTACAAAAATAGATTGACAGCCATATGAATTTTGTTGGTATCCAACAAAATTGTTATATATATTTGAGATTTAAAATTTCACGGCGTACTTCATTGTCCTCTTCCTCTTTTTATAATCACATGTGCATGAGAAACGGTCACCCCAGGGTTGGAATTTGATCGGGATATGGATGTCATGTGGAATTTTACCCATCAAAATAAGGTTAAAATGTTTAACAAGTCATCTACAAGAATGAGTAAACAATTTGTTAAGACGTATTTTTTACGGTTAATTATTCTTTCAAATTGTCATTAATTTTAATTAATAGGTTTGTTAAGATATGTGTATTCCTAGATACATGTTGTTATTATGTATGTAGTCATAGAAACATTCGTACTCTTATTGATTGAACCTAACTTATATAGTGTCCAAAAGTATGAGATGAATACGATTATATGAGTAGAATCTTGGATTGTTTGGTAACTCCTAAGCAAAAGACAGGGCTTTATCTTGGGTGTGCTTCAGGGGTTCTCTTCAGGCCTCTATTAGGGACTGATACAATTTGATTGTTATGGTAATTTATAAGTCATTTATATTTCATTAGAGTAATTGATTGTTGAGGTCATTTATATGTTGTTACAGTCATTTCAATTATAATAGGTTCGTTTAGATGTCATTACATACATTTAGGTTCCATTAGAATCAATTAGGATCCAAAAGTGCTACCACATGCATAATCATCGTTGACATCCACATCATCATCGTAATCATACAATAAATTGACATCATTTTCATCATCGTAGTCATCATTAATGTCATCATCAATATAATTGCGATAATAATGAGCAAAGAACCCTACTACCTCACAATAATGGATGATATAGTCTTATAATTATCAAATCATATCCATATGCTCCATCATAATTATCATAATGGATCATCTTCGTGTTTTTAGGTACAATCAGATGACATTAGGGTCTATAAAATGTTGTTGGGGATACTCAAATGCATTAGAGAAATTTAGCTGACAGTAAGGTAATTTACCCCTCATTAGGATTAATCAAGATCCAAAAGTTCCATGATTACAATCGTTTAGGTGCCACTATGATAAATCAATATCCAAAAGTACTATCACATGTATCATGATCATTGACATTGACATTGATATTGTTATAGCTGATTTCACCACTCCAGGTGAATCACACTTTGTATGGCCTTCCCCTATCCCGCTGCAGGATCCTTAGACCCCATGGACCATTTTGATGTTTTCTTGATCATCCCTAAAAACATGTGAAAAATGATACACGCGACTTTTAAACCTATAAGCGCGTATATATGCGGGTTTGACCACTAAAACTACATACATTGGGATGGGTATAAAATCCAAATCCTTTTGGAGTTTTCCTTGACATGGATCCGACTCATTTGACTCCTGGCCTTCCCTATGCCCTGAGATCGCTTGGATTCCACCTTTCATTACCCCTTTGAAAAGCTATATAAGGAACCCCTTGGTACATTGAAGGCAAGAAGAGAGAATTGAGAGCAAAGAAACTATAGTCCATTGTTGTTGGAATTTATGCTTGAGTCTACATCCCTTTGTCCCTTGGAACACTAGTGTGTTCTTCCCAAGCTTTCCTTTTGCTTGTGAGCTTGCTATCGAGAGATGGAGGATTGAGGTGGTGGAGGCCCAAGTGGGGGATTCAGTTTCTCCGGTTCGCAGACGTGCCATCAGAGGTTGTATCTTGTAATCTCTGATTTATATTAATAGAAATATCTTTTCCTATCCAATAATGTGTGTTTGAATGAATATTTTATCCATGGGATTATGTCAAATACTTGTACATTATTGATTATATATGCTAGAATAGATATAACACCATGATATATAGAATGCTTGTATTGTTTACTTGTTGTTGAGGAAGTAATGTATCAATTCAAGCTGAAGTTGAAAAGCCCAATGGGGATCTACTTCAACCGCCCGGAATAAGGTATGAGGTCTGATCGTTTAGTGTTAGAAATTTAATTTCTATTGCATATTAGAAAGGATTGATTTCTGGAGTCAAGCTCTCTGTTGTGGTACCCCAAGCCATAGGAATTTCTCTCCGTAACAGAATTGGTGACTCCACTGGGGATTTCCTAGTAGTTTTCCTTTGGGGGTTGTTTTATCAGCATTCAATGAATTTGAATTGCTCTTTCTCTCTTGTTTTTGTGTCGGGCCTGGGGGAATGTATGCCTGGTAGTGTCTGATTGGTGTGAATTTTGTTTCAGCCTATCTGTTTACCTTGATTTTATGCACCTTTATTCCTGTATGCGAGTTTTTAACTCACAGTCACGTATACACATGGGTTTTCCTGGGATTTCCGTGTATACACGCAGGTTTACTGCAAACAGTCACGCATGCCCTTGATTTTTCCTTTTTGTGGGAGTTAATTGGTTGCTGGGTGAATTTTGATATTTGCTAAGTCTCCTTTGGCACTGCCTGAGTCTGTTTAGACCTTTGTTTCTGACCAGAAACGTTTTTTTTTAGGCTAATTTTTTATTTTAAGAAGGTTCTTGTCATGGCATTTTCGATTTTTTGTTTGAGATTAGTGCATTAGAGTTATTTTACCTTAGTGCTTTGCTTGAGTGCTATTGGTGCATGCTTGCAGAGTCTAGGGGTCATAGAATCATTCTTTTGCTTTGTGCATCTCATTTTATTTCAAAAAATACAAAAAAACATTTGCTTATCATCATGCATTGCATTTTGCATCTTTGCATTGTACTTGCACTAGATTTGCTTTGGAGTACTAGTTAGGACTTCATATAGGAAAAATTTGCATTCATCATTTGAATAAAATTGTGCAATTCATGTAGTAGCATACCCTATTTTCATGGACACAATGCATTTGCATTGATTCTTAGGTGTGCATTTGAATTCATGTTGCGTCATAACACCATTAGTTGCACGACCATATCTCTATTTTGAGTAATAAAGCCAATTAAAATCAACGCTAAATTAAAATGAATTACACTCTTTTCTTTTCTAGGCTGTACCAACAAGCTTAGGTTTTAGGATCTTGGAATAGTTCATTGTAAGTTAATTCTCCAAGATCACTAAACAACAACATGTATGTGTCTGTCCAGGTGAGTGTGTGAAATCCTTGGTATAACAAGTGTTTCTCAGGATCCTCCTCTCAAAAGGGAGTTAAGCATGGGGCAGTGTGAGCGGTTATTGATTGGGATGAACCCTAGTCATAACTGAGTAGAACCGGAGATATTTCCAGGATTGTATTCATATCTGGGGGCTCTTTCGAGAGTTTCAGGCTTTGCTAGCCTGCCCATACGGTCAATCCTTCCTGCGACTGTCCACCCGAGAATTGATTATATTGAGGTGAACTTAGTGGCCTTACCTAGGATATTGAGGGGGGTACTTTACAGGGGTTATTCTATGGGTAACCCGGCCAGGTTGGGGTTGGATAGCACAGTCACTTTACGCGTTGAAGCTGAGGGCCACAATAATTGGTTACATACCTCCGCTTGTTGTGTATGGGAGTCTCAAGCCTCTCCTAGGAGAGACATACCTGCTTCATTCGGGAGCTCATTTATCCAGCCCTTGTTTTCCTGCATTTGGATTTATATTTTATTAGTGATTTCTCTGTGCACGATAGTTGGCCTAAGGTTTATGTAAATAGAGAGTCTTTTCTATTTTTTGAGTCATTGTGGATTCGGGTGCGACTCCTCACCTTTCTCGTCGTTTAGCAGGACTTCCTCCTTCTGCTTCTCCTCCTCCTTTGGGAGAGAGACCTAGACAGTCTAGGCGGACTATGTCACACATTGATTCACACACCATGGGAGACCATTTAGAAGGTATTCCTGAACCACCTTCTCCCATTCATGTAGACGATGGGGAGTTCACTCCTACTTACGATCCTTCACTCGACTTGGATGAGTTATGTCCTGTGATTTCTGAGATAGGAACCATGCACAATAGACCTACTCACTCTAGGGTTGATTCCCCATTGACACGTTACTGATATGGAATGCTGGAGGATTCCAAGACTCATTTTGAACCTGCCAGCACTAGCTACGGTAGTTATGGTATGTCTGGTTTCCTTACACATGATTTGGTATTTCATGTCGAATTTGACTTCGAGCCTAACACTATGCCTCGGGGAACTCTCATTCCTTACCATGTGGAGAGGTTTGGGAGCACTAGTCACATTGCACCTTTCGTCCCAGTTGTGGAAGTTACATCACATATCCCTCCTAGGTCTAGGGTTAACGATCCGATTAGGATACCAGATCTGAGATGAGTGACGATAAATGGTAGCACGTACATTATTACTTAGATTCCTTCATCCTCGGTCCCTAGTTCTCCAAATGTACATCCTCCACCTTATTCGCATGGTCCTTCGAGCCAGCACATGGCTATGAGTCAGGTCCATACTGCGGTAACTAGACCGATTGTGTCTCAAGTTTACATACCGCCCGTTGCTTCGGGAGGATATGTTCATGCTTCTAGAGGTCATGTTACTACTTCCGTGGCATATATCCCTACTTTCGATATGTATATCCCTACTTCTGGAACGTATCTTCCTACCTACGGAGTGTCTCATGGGGCATCGCATGCGATGACTTATGGACACTATTATGGGACGCAGTATGGACAGGGTTCTTCACCTTATGGAGGTGGGTATCAACCTCCTGCTTAATCTCCTAATTATGGCTTTGTAGCTCCTACTAGTCAAGGTCCACCAGACTATGGTGCTTCCACACCACCCTATATGGGTCATACGGGAGGAGGGAACTATGGCCAAGGCCATGGTAGTAAACATCCCTATATGAATCAAGGAGCGGTCCATCGACCTCATCATCCTAGGCTCCCTTTCCTTGCAACGCTCAATATTCCTGACTTGTCGAGACTGACGAACAATCCTGTAGCTCACGACCCAGCTTGGTTGGCTGTCCCTACCAAAATTTCTTCGGACATACCTAAGTTCGAGGGAAAATCGGGAGAGGATCCAAGTGAACACGTTACTACGTTTCACCTGTGGTGGTCTTCGAATTCCTTACATCAGGACTCAGTCCGTTTGAGACTATTTCAACACACCCTTACAGGGCCTGCCACGAAGTGGTATATAGAGTTACCTAGGGGAGCTTTCCCTTTGTTCGACGACCTTGTGATGACTTTTATTAATCACTTCCAGCTACCAGAATGTTATGACATTCATACTGAAATCTTGTCAACATTTAGGCAAGATAAAGCCACACATATCTCTGATCATATTCAAGAGTGGCATAGACAGAAGAGGTCAATTAAAGCCTTTATACTGGCGGAGTTCCTCCTCGAGTGGTTCCTCAAGTCATTATTTCCATATATAGTCAAGGATGTTTCCACATCCAGAGTGCAGAATGAGGAACAAGCGACTTTTAGGGCACAGGAACTCGACTTGATTTATGCTCAGTCCGGTTTGTTGTATGAGATTATTCCCAATGCTCCTCGTTCCAGTTTCGACCCCAAAGTCAAACCTGGACCACATGCCGAAGGCATTATGGGTTGTGCAAGTGCGAAACCTATGGATTCAATTGTAAAACAAGTTAGTCAATTGTCAATCAACCAATCTACTTTGGGACAAGCTACGGCTTTGTCTCAACCTTCCCAAATAATGAGTGTACTTTCTGTGCAATCGTTGGACTAGAAGGGTGACCAGCAGCCCAGATGGAATAGAAAAAAGGGTAAAAATAGTCGAAAGGGTGGGAATAAGAATGAGAATGCTAACACTAATGAAAAGAACAGCCGAAATGCTGGGGGGGGACAAGCAAGCTAAACGTAAGGTTAAGTTCCCTTGCAAGTTATGTAAGGACGATCACCTCACTTACTTGTGCCCTCGTATTGAAGAAGCTTCGAGATTCTTTGCACAGGTCCCAGCTATGCTAACTAACCCTTTACCGCATAATCAAAATATGAACTCAAAGTCCCAAGACCATTCTGGTGATGATCATGATCCACCGGAGGGTAGTGGTCATGGGTGCATTAACATGGTCCGTGCTATGAAAGTTGTGACCCGTGCGAAAGAATATGGTTCGTCACAACCCACCCCAGGAAAAGATCCTGATCCACCAGGGTCCCCTTTGCATATTGAGAAACCTATGGATAAACCTGAGACTCCACCTCGCATTCGTAAGGGAGTCCTTAAGCATTCAGGGCATAATCCAAGTGCCTGAGCCGCCCAAAACTATTCAGTTGTCGAGGATGTGGGCCACACTTCTTGTGTGATGTCTGCATTGGAAGTGCTTCAGAGTTGTCCTTCGCAAAGGAAGGCGTTGCTTTCTACCCTTGGTGTGAACGATGATGATTCTTCCTCTGTGATCAAATTTGAAACTGCAGGACTTCAGCCTTGATTTCCCTACTATGTGTCTCTTTTGGCTCACGTAGAATGTTTGAATATGACCGTCAAGTGCACTGTGATTGACGAGGGCGCTGCGGCTTCTGTGATGTCTTTATTCTGTTGGAAGGGTTTGGGTTCTCCTGAGCTATCTAAATCAGTGACCATGTTAACTGCATTTGATGGGAGATATTTTAGAATGCACATCATCCTTCCTTTCCTTAAAGTCTGTTTGGGAGGGAAGACCATTGCGATAGAGGTCGAGGTGGTTGATGCGCCCCTTAACTACAATCTCTTGCTGGATAGGAACTGGATGTACGTATGCAAGCCGTTGCTTCTTCCTTGTTCCATGTTGTATGCTTTCCACATAACGAGAAGATCATAACGATTGATCAAACGACATTCAAGAATATGTCTGTTACCGCATCTTTGGGAGATTCGATCCCGATTGTTGAGCACTCTCATCCGGCAACTGGGAGTGTGGATGTAGGCATGTATCCATCCCTCATGGGAAGCTTTAGTTGTCTTACACCGATCCTCATGATAGGATCTAGTTCCTATGAGGCTTCGACATCTACGACATCAGTGTCTTTTCGCACAAGTCATATGGAATATCCTTGGATTCTTCCTACACCGAGTACTTCGAGTGATCCTATCGATACGAACGTGTCATTGCCTGCAGCTATGATAGCTTATCAAGCTAATCTCAAGCCTGCTGCAGAGCCTAGTCCTTCCTCTTCATGGACGGAGGAGGAGGACCCTTATGTGTTGCCGGCATGGGTAGTATAGTCTTCTCATGCACATGACTACCTTGATACATTTTTCCCTTTAGATGAAGTGATTATTGAGGCTATGTTGGGAGTTGAGCCACCATGGGAGGAACTTCATGATAGATCGTATTTTCTTCCAGAGCTTGACCATTTGGAGCGTGAGGATTTTAGGGCAGTTCTTAGTCAGAGAGTTGGTAGTCTTATGATTCCATTAAGCTCTCTTGGTTCGATGGCTGATGGAAACATGGAAAACATATCTACAACGATTCCTATCAACATCTCTCGCAATCCTGGCACGATAGAGAATGTCTATATTGGGGTGGAATGTTCCCATGCCGAGATTCTTGAATACACCGAGCTATTTAAGGAATTCCGTGATATTTTTTATTGGTCTTACGATGAGATGCCAGGTATTGACCCTCGTATTGTTGAGCATGAGATTAAGACTTACCCCAATGGTAAGCCTGTTCGACAATGTTTACAGGTGGTGAATCCTAGGAAAGAACCCATGATTAAGGCAGAGATAGAGAAGCTGTTGAAAGTCGGTTTCATCTATCTCGTTCCCTTGATGGAGTGGGTTTCAAACCCCGTTCCAGTGGATAAGAAGCAGGGAGAGATCCGCATATGTACTGATTTCCACGATTTGAATCGTGCCTATACTAAGGACAACTTCCCCACACCATTTATAGATCAAATTTTGGATGAGTGTGTGGGTAGCGAGGTGTTCTCCTTTATGGACAGCTTTTCCAGATATAATCATATATAGATTAAACCTGAGGACCAACATAAGACTACATTTATTTGTCCTTGGGGAACATTTGCATATTGGAAAATGCCTTTCAGCCTTAAAAACGCCAGAGCTACATTTTAGCGGGCAATGACCTTAATCTTCCACAATCTCAAGTCAATTATCGATGTATTTTTGGATGACCTTGCTGCTCATTCTCGCTTGATAATGCGTCATCTCTATCACTTGAGATTAGTATTCAAAACATGCCGGCACTATTCAGTTAGATTAAATCCTCACAAGTGCATCTTTTGTGTGAAGTCAAGGCATTTGTTAGGATTCATCATTTCTAAAGAGGGTATAAGAGTTGACCCTTTGAAGGTTGAGGCAATACTTCAGTTGTATCCCTCGAAGAATATTCATCATCTTCAGTGTTTGCAAGCCATGGAAAACTTCTTACGAAGATTTGTTGTCAAATTTTCCAATTTGACTAGAGGCTTCATGCGTCTCTTAAAGAAGGACACCCCCTTTTATTGGGATGAACGAGCCCAGGAGTCCTTCGATGCACTCAAGCTAGCCCTAGCATCAGCCCCGATGATTAGCCCCCTAGATTATAGCTGTGATTTTCTATTATATGTGGCCGCATCATTAGAGACGATTGGTATGGTTTTGGTTCAAGAGGATGAGGAGCTCCAAGAGCATGTCATATATTATTTGAGTTGGAACCTTATTGATGCAAAGATTCGTTATTCTCATGTTGAGAAGCTTGCTTTAGCTACCGTACATGCGGTTCAGCGGTTGAGACATTATATTCTCCTTCGCCAGACCTTGGTTGTAGCCCATGTCAATCCATTTCAATTCATCCTCACCTGAAGGATTATTGGGGGAAAATATAATAAATGGATTGTTATTCTGCAAGAATTCGATCTTGAGTTTGTTTCGGCAAAATTGAAGAAGTCTTTAATTTTTGCAGAGCTTATATTGGATTTCCCAAGCGAGGCTGAGGAGTTGGTTTGTGAAGATACGCTTGTTGATGAACACATCTTCTTAATCTCAACGTTAGACCCATGGTATGGGGATATCATAATATATTTACAAACACTGAAGAACCCTACTCACCTCTTGTGAGATGAATGACGACGATTACGTCACATCTCTAAGAACTACCTCATAGTGGATAACACTTTGTATCACCATGGGGTAAATTCCATTTTATGACGTTGTTTAACTCATGAAGAGGATGAGGTAGTGCTGAATGATTTCCACGGAGGGGCGTGTGGTGGTCATTTATCTAGGCTTTCTACAGCTCAAAAGATTTTAAGAGCGGGTTATTTTTGGCCGTCGATATTTAAGGATTCTGTTGATGCGGTCAAGAGGTGCCACCCTTGCCAAGTGTTCGCATGTAATATGCACTCGAAACCTATCCCGTTACATCCCATTATCACCTCCGGTCCCTTCACTAAGTGGAGGCTCAATTTTATGGATTGCAACCCAGCTTCGGCTGGGGGGCACCATTATATTATAGTGGTTGTTGATTACTTCATGAAATGGGCTGAGGCTATGCCTACAGTAAAATACGATGGTGAGACAGCTGCTCACTTTGTGTTCAACCAAATTATTACTCGGTTCGAGATTTCAAAAGAGCTTGTCACTGACCATGGCTCATACTTTTAGAACCGTATGATGGAAGAGTTGGCATTCAAGTTAGGGTATAAGAAAGATAATTCCTCTTCTTACTACCCTCAAGCGAATGGATAGGTAGAGGCAATGAATAAATCGCTCAAATCCATTCTCTAATGAACCATCGCACAAAGCAAGAACAATTAGCACATCATGTTATATCCTGCTTTGTGGGCATATCGAACCGCTGTTAAGATTGCCACTGGTTTTTCTCCATATCAACTTGTACATGGAGTGGATTCGATATTGCCGGTTGAATGCAAAATTCCTTCGTTGAAGCTAGCTGTAGAAATCTTACCAGACACTTACCCATTGGAGGAGTGTTTGGCTCACCTTGAGCAACTTGATGAGCAGCGTCGGGATGCCTTGGTGGCTCTAGAAGTCAATAAATGTCATGTAAAGGTCCAGCACAATAAGACTGTCCATCCAAGGAGGTTTAGTGAAGGAGACTTGGTCCTCTTTTGGGATCAACCGAAAGAACCCTTGGGGGCAGGGAAATTTAATCCTATGTGGCGTGGTCCTTACGTGGTCAAGCGTGTGTTAGAGAAAGTTGCATATGAGCTAGTGGATTACGAGGGAGCGGCCTTGGCGGAGCCTAGAAATGGGCTCTATCTCAAGAAATACTATGCATGATATTTAGCCAAGGCTACTTATTTTATAATATTGTACAACTTTGTATAGTTAGGTCTTTTTCTTATTGTGATCGGGTTGGTGATTAGTTTCTGTTTCTTTTGGCAGATGTCAATGGAATCTTCCACTTACGTAGGATTCACGGATGGTGCAAGCCGTCACACTAAACACTTAGCCTCTACTGCTTGGGTGATTTATACTTTTATGGGTCAGGTAATGTCTTCAAGAGGCATATGTCTATGGCCATCTTCCAATAATGTTGTTGAATACAGCGCTGTTATCGAGCTTCTACGGGATGCCATTTTACATGGCGTTCTCTCTCTTGAGGTACATCTTGATTCGAAGTTAGTATTGTCATAGATCAATGGTTTGTACCATGTTAGAGATCTAACGTTATTAAGAAGATTCTTGTGTGTGAGATTGTTAGAATGACAATTTGACAATATAACATATATACACATTCCAAGAAATAATAATCAAGTTGCTGACTCATATGCTAACTACGTGTTAGATTGGCATTTGTTTCATTCACAATAAATTAATCACAAACTAAATTTTTACACATGTAAATAAATAAATCAATCACCATAAAACTTTTTATATATACATCCAAAATGTGATAATACATAGTGTCATGATACAAAATTGGTGCTTTCAAGCCACCATCATATAATACACGGTAGTACAAAATGTATACACTCCCAGGTGTCTAATCCTGTGGAGGAGGAGGAGGGTTGTGATCATGGAAGGTCACTACGGCTCTAGCTAGCCATCCGAAGAAATGCACCCATGTGCATGGTACACCCACCACCTGCCGCTGCATAGCCTCAAACAAGTCCTCGACTTGCGCCATGGGAACTCTATGGGTCAATCTCATAAAATTGTTATGAATGCTCTGGAGCATCCGCTCTGCATCCACACTTGTGATGTCTTCTCCTCTTCCCCTTCGTCTATGACGAGGGAAGTCCTCTGGCTGCCATGGTCCCACATCTGCACACAAATGGTAGATGTCACTATGTATTGTCACGCAAAAATATGTCTTTTTGATTCCAAATAATCAAGAAAATACAAAAAAAAATATATATAAAAAGTCAAAATTTAAAAAAAGAGAGGGTTGAGATTCGTTACTTATATTGTTGTATGCCGATCCTGGTGGTAATGGCATGTCCGGGTGCCCCCAGAAATCTATCCCTACGTAGGGGTAGTCATCGATGGCAACTATCTGTCATTGCCACCATGGAAAGAAGTCAGCTAGATATGGGTTGGCCACCCTACCACCCCCCAGTCTGCGCATAGCATCTGCCCAATGCCGTTGGGCCAGATCTCAAACCCCGTGAAGAGGAACATCCACTCTGGGGCTCAATCCTGGAACACGCTCGAAGAAAAACGTGCTCAAAATAATGCTGAACCTGAAGTTCTGTGCCCTATCTTCCTTACACTCACTGAGCTGATGTTTCATGTTGCTGAGTAGTGTAGTGCTCTAGTCATAGATCGTGGGTCTCATGCACTCCAAAGCATAGAACATCAGAGGCCATGAGGCCTGGTGGAGTGATGCCAAGATTGCTATCATGCCCAGTGTCAATAATATGGCCTTTAGGCTCAGCACCTGTATAGCGTTGGTAGGTACCTAAATCCCCACCTTCTCTATGTATGGATAACAGTACACTGCAATGTACTCGTCGATAGTTAGGCCATCTCCTGGCCCACCACGAGAACGAAGGTTCACCGCTTCCCCTCGTCTAGAGAGACTAGTAATGAAGTATATGTCCTCCACCTCTATGGTGAGGGACATCCCATCAATATGGAAGGAATCCGAGTCTGGATCCCAGTAATCCACCAGCATCTGTAATAGTCTTGGTTTGGCCCTCAAACCACCAAGACACGAAAACTTGTAGAGTCCACATGCATGTAGATCTTGTTGAGCCATTAAATCAGCCTTTACTACTTCCTCTACTTCACCATTCTCACGCTCTCTCCACTCTAGGACCATCCTGCACAATAAATTGCAATTTTCCCATTAGTTTATTGAAAAAACCATATGCGCGGCCTCATACGCGACTGTTTTCAAAACAATTGTGTATGTACGTGGGTTCGAGGGCATTTTTCGCGTATATTCAGCCCTATACGCAGAAAAAACCTTGATTTCCACGTCGGCCACAACGCTCATTTTAGGTTGGCCTAAAAATATTAATTGACCATGGAAATTCATAAAATTTTTATCAAAATGAAAGAGGAAAGCATGAGTAAATACCTGGAAGAAACGTTAGTGGATTCTGCTGGATGGATCTACTGGAATTCACTGTTGAAAATCAAAGCTCAAATGGGTAAAAGTTTCAAATGATTTATAATATTTTGAATTGTTTACTATTTATAGAAAATTTTCAAATATTTGAAAAGTTTTACCCCCTTTCCTATGGTTTCAACATTTTCTAACCATTTTGGACCGTTTTTGACTTAATTCATGATGTAGAGGACCTTTTTCAATGCTGTTTTAGCCGTTGGATTGACCTGTTCATGTCGATCTCAAGTTTCATATCTAAACTGGCATATAGGTTAGGTTTCATCACCGTTTGCATTTTTCATAACCTTATGACCATCTCCTCATGAACTTAGGTACTAGCCCACTCTATTATGTCACGGAACCTTCTTGCTGCTTTAGAAGTGGTATGATATGAGGGGTAGAGCTTTACCTTACATGGGTACCCTAGTTAGCACCTTATTTTCATTTGGTGCCCATGCCGACGTTTTCTCCTTTAGGGTGTGGGAGTCCATTGTATAGTACTACCATGAAATTTCTCAAGAGCCTCATACTTCTCTTGATCTTTTGCTGGCCTATTTCCCTCAATGCATTATCATGAGCTTTTCCTACCTTATTGAGCTTTATGCCGGCTTCCCTGACATTGCATTTCATCCATATAGCCTGAGCTTGTCTCATGTCTAGCCATGCAGAGCCATTTTTTATATCCTTCGTAGCTTGATTCCCTTTTTACTGGGAGGGGATTTTCCCCCGAGCGTCGATTTCCTACACATGTATCCTTGCATTGAGCATAGGTATGTTCCACTGCTTGGAACTAGTTTGTTTACCTTTATGACACTCGTCTCCTCCTATTATGTAACTATAAAGCTATTTTATTCTTTTTTCAAGCTTTTTAAATAACTGAAAAAGTCCAAAAAATTCAAAAAACCAAAAAGACGGACAAGGAAAGATGTTATCTGTGGCAGCTGTCGAGTCATTTTGCCTTCGAACAGAGCATTGTATATCACCTCCATTAGTTGGGTTATATTTTGAATTTAGGATCTGTACTCATTTATCTGAGTTTATCTCCACCGATTGGTTAAGCTTCTAGTCCCTATGGAGCCTCTGTTGATGCCTCCTATGTCATACAGATGTCCCAGTTTGTATATTGAGTCTATGCTGCCTTCATTCAGTCACCCTACGTTGTTATTCTCTTTTTCAAAGGAAGTTGAAGCCTGAGTCGGCCATTCCTTAGTTATCTTGACTTTGCATGTCGACCATTCCCAGTACAGTTATTGGTTCATGCACCTTATGATCGAGTCCTTCCACATTATACAGCTTTGCTAAGTACCTCATGTTGGATGATGGGGGATGCCGTAATGCCCTCCTTCCACCAGATTTCATCCCATCGACTTCATATTATTTATTTTGGGATTGGAATCTAGAGTCATTTTGAGTGCCTTGAGACTTGCAGTCATCAATGGTAGGTTCTCTCACCATCGAAAGTTTTTGGGAATACATCAATGTCCCTTGATCAATGGATCCTCTCAAGTGTTCGACCTCAACACATTTATTCACACTTGTTAGTTTTCGCTCTAGTACCTTGATTCCCATTTTCATTATCGGTGGGTGATCTCGCATCTGTTAATGGTATACATTAATGACTTGTAATCAGATGATGGACTACTATGGTCGACCTCGACACCTCTATTCGCATAGTAGGACATGTACTTGTAGCGGTTTGTGTAGAAGAATTTCCAGATTGGTGGTATCTCTTATATGCTGCCTCCTTGATCGTGCCAGTGTTCATGATATTTCAGCTCTCGTGACTTGATTCCAGTATATGTCAGATATTTCGAGCCGCTATGGAGATCTTGATCTATTATATCTTCAACCATTATGGAGATCATGGTCCTTTGTATATCTTCATCATGGAGATTCTGATCTATGTATATTGTACGTGGCGATGACCACATATGTGATATCATGTATCATGCCTATTGATGGCCATTGTACTCTTATGTATCCAGGACTGCTATATGTATTTGCAGTTATATGCAGAATTGTATTATTGTACTATGTTGATTGGATGGCTAGTCTTCCATTTGGGATCCTTCATCACTCCACTTTTGGGATGGACTTATAATGTATTTCGACCATCGTATGACCCCTCTAAACTCATACATTAGGGGGCATTTGATATAGCTGATTTCACCACTCCAGGTGGATCACACTTTGTATGGCCTTCCCCTATCCCGCTGCAGACTCCTTAGACCCCATAGACCATTTTTTGTCCTTTGATGTTTCCTTGATCATCCCTAAAAACATGTGAAAAATGATACATGCGAATTTTAAACCTATAAGCGCGTATATACGTGGGTTTGACCACAAAAACCACGTACATCGGGATGTGTACAAAATCCAAATCCTTTTGGAGTTTTCCTTGACATGGATCCAACTCATTTGACTCCTGGCCTTCCCTATTCCCTGAGATAGCTCGGATTCGACCTTTCATTACCCCTTTGAAAAGCTATATAAGGAACCCTGTTATGGAGAGAAATTCCTATGGCTTGGGGTACCACAACAGACAGCTTTGACTCCAGAAATCAATCTTTCCCAGTATGCAATAGAAATAAAATGTCTAACACTAAAGGATCAGACCTTGTACCTTATTCTGGACGGTTGAAGTAGATCCCCATTGAGCTTTCCATTCTTCAGCTTGAAATGATATAATACTTCGTCAACAACAAGTAAACAATACAAGCATACTATATATCATGGTGTTAGATCTATTCTAGCATTAATAATCAATAATGTAAAAGCATTTGACATATTCCAATGGATACAATATTTAATCAAATACACATCATTGGACAAGGAAAGATAGTTCTTATTAATATAAATCAGAGATTACAAGATAGATACAACCTCTGACGGCATGTCTACGAACTGGAGAAACTGAATCCCCCACTTGGGCCTCCACCACCTCAATCCTCCATCTCACGATAGCAAGCTCACTAGGAAAGGGCAAGCTTGGGAAGAACACAACAGTGCTCCAAAGGGACAAAGGGATGCAGACTCAAGCATAAATTCCAGCAACAATGGACTATAGTTTCTTTTCTCCAATTCTCTCTCTCTATATATTCCTTCAATGTACCAAGGGGTTCCTTATATAGCTTCACAAGGGATATTGAAGGGTCGAATCCGAGCGATCTCAAGGCATATGGAAGGCCAGGAGTCAAATGAGTTAGATCCATGTCAAGGAAAAATCCAAAAGTATTTGGACTATGCACACATCCCAATGTACACGGTTATAGGAGTCAAACCCATGTATGTACACAGTTATCGGGGAAAAAGCCGCGTATATCATTTTTTATATAGTTTTAGGGATGGTCAAGGAAACATCAAAGGATAAAATATGGGCCATGGGGACTAAAGAGTCTGCAGGAG
>LPNX011021302.1:0-20422 GCA_001517045.1 Pseudotsuga menziesii | reverse complement strand
GGTCGAACATAGTAGTCCATCATCTGATTACTGGTCATTGATGTATACCGTTAACAGACACGAGATTACCCACCGATAATGATAATGGGAATCAAGGTACTAGAGTGCAAACTAACAAATGTGAATAGATGTGTTGAGGTTGAACACTTAAGAGAATCCATCGATCAGGGGACATTGATGTATTCCCAAGAAACTGTCGATGGTGAGAGAACCTGCCACTGATGAATGCAAGTCTCAAGGAACTCAAAAGGACTCTAGATTCCAATCCCATAATAAATGATCTGAAGTCAATGGGATGAAATCCGCTGGAATGAGGGCATTAAGGCATCCCCCATCATCCAACACGAGGTACTCAGAAAAGCTATCTAATGTGGAAGGACTCGATCATAAGGTGCACGAACCAGTAACTGTACCAGGAATGGCTGACATGCAAATTCAAGATAACTGAGGAATGACCGATACAGGTTTCAACTTCCTTCGAACAAGAGCATAACGACATATGGTGATTGAATGAAGGCAACATAGACTCGATATACAAACTGGGACATCTCTGTGACACAGGAGGCATCAATAGAGGCTCCATAGGGACTGGAAGCTTAATCAGTCGGTGGAGATAAACTCAGATAATGAGTACATCTCCTAAGTCAAACTATAACCAAACCAATGGATGTGATATACAGTGCTCTGTTCGAAGGCGACACGACTCAACAGCTGCCAAAAGATAACATCTTTCCTTGTCTGGCTTTTTGGTTTTTTGATTTTTTTTGGACTTTTTCAGTTATTTAAAAAGCTTGAAAAAAGAATAAACTAGCTTTATAGTTACAAACTAGGAGGAGACGAGTGTCATAAGGGCAAACAAACTAGCTCCAAGCAATGGAACATACCTATGCTCAATGCAAGGATACATGTGTAGGATATCGACACTCGGGGGAAAATCCCCTCCGGGTAAAAAGGGAATCAAGCTGCGAAGGATATAAAAATGGCTCTGCATGGCTAGACATGAGACAAGCTCGGGCTATATGGCTGAAATGCAATGTCAGGGGAGCCAGCATAAAGCTCAATAAGGCAGGCAAAGCTCATGATAATGCATTCAAAACTTGACATAAGGGGAGTTTGGAGGGAAACAGGCCAGCATAAGATCAAGAGGAGTATGAGGCTCTTGCTAAATGTCATGGAAATACTATACAACAGACTCTCGGACCTAAGAGAGGACTCATAGCATGGGTACCAAATGCAAAGGGGAGCTAGCTAGGGCACCCACGTATAGGAAAGCTCTACCATTCACATAATATCACTTCTAACAATAGCATGAAGGTTCCGTGACACCATGGAATGGGTTCATACCTAAGGTTAAGATGGAACGGTCATAAGGAAATGCATAAGTGCAAACGGATGTGAAATCCTAACCTATATGCCAGTTCAGACATAATACCTGTGATAGGCACGAACGGGTCGAAACCTTGGAGAGAGTGTACAAAAACTGGATCCTACATGACAACCATATTAGACCAAAACAACCCAAAATAGTAAATAAAGAATCCACACTATAGGATATAGGGAGGAATTATCATGACAAATACACTGAAAGGAAACAATGTGGGGAACGATGAGACATAAAAGGGAAAGTAAGGTGTATACCCAACGTTCACGCATCCACTACCACCCTCGAGAGGGTGACCACTGGTGTAAAGACCGAGCGAAGGGAAAAATTCCTCCACAAATGGAGTAGAGGATGGAAGATGACCATTCCCAAATCTATGAGCACGGTAAGGGGCTGTGATGCCCCCAAGTCTGACACCAGGGTCCATACTAGGACCAAGACGGGTGATAGGATACCAGGCATGCCAAAAATAAAAAGGACCCAAAATCAAGAGAGCATAAATACTCAAGTAACCACAATCCCAAAGGCCAACTAGCGCACAAAGAGCACACTCCTAAGAAAATATACAGCCAAAATACAAGCAAACCAAGGGGAGGATATGTGAGCTCCCAAATGTAGCAGGTATGTCTCACCTAGGAGAGGCTAAAAATTCCCATACACTACAAGCGAAGGTACGTAACCAATTATAATGGCCCTCAGCTTCAACGCGTAAAGCGACTGTGCTGTTCGACCTCTACCTGGCCGGGACACCTACAGAATAACCTCTACAAGCACCCCCTCGATATCCTAGGTAAGGTCACTAAGTTCACCTCAATATAATCAAAGCTCAGGCAGACAATCGCAGGTGGGATTGACCGTATGGGCAAGGTAGCAAAGCCCGAAACTCTCGAAAGAGCCCCCAGATACGAATACAATCCGTGAAATATCTCCAGTGCTACTCAGTTATGACTAGGGGTCATCCCAATCAATAACCGCTCACACTGCCTCGTGCTTAACTCCCATTTGAGAGGAGGATCCTGAGAACGATGGTTATACCAAGGATTTCACACTCCCTGGAAAGACACCTAGATGTTGTTGTTTAGTTATCTTGGAGAATTGACTTACAATGAACTATTCCAAGATCCTAAAACCTAAGCTTGTTGGTGCACCCTAGAAAAGAAAATAGTGTAATTCATTTTATTTAGCGTTGATTTTAATTGGCTGTAATTACTCAAAGGGAAATGGTCGTGCAACTAGCGATATGAAGACTCAGCAGTGAAATAAAAGTGCACACCATAACAAACAATGCTAAGTGCAATCTTTGTCAAATGAAAAATAGGGTATGCCACTACATGAGATGCATAAATATATATTCCTTTCCGAATGCCAATGCAATCCTTCCTATATGAAATCCTAAACACAACTCTCATCCAAGCAATCCAATGCAAGTACCTCCTCAAATCCATATCCAAGATGCAACTAAGAGTGCAACTACTTTGTATTTTTCAATATAAAAGAATGAAAAATGCAATAAAAGTCATATAAAACTCTCAGTCTCTGCAGCAAGTATAGAAGACAATCCCAGCAAGACACCGAGACAAAAATAGTAATGCACTAATGGCAAAACAAAAAAGAAAAATGACCAAAACTACTTTCAAAGAAAAATCAATGAAAAAGCAGTCTTTGGTCACAAAAGAAGCATCCAACAGACAACATCAGACCCAAGGAAGACCCAACCACACTCTCAACCCACCCAGCAACTTCCCACAACATCAAACTCACCAAAAGGGAGGATGTACGCGACTGTATAAAGAACAGTTGCGTATGTACGCAACTTTTGGCCAAAAATCCGTGTTAACCAAAAATCTGCGTATGTACACGACCTTTAACCAAAAATCTGCGTATACAGAGAAGGAAGTGGTAAAAAGTAGGTCCAGGCCAAACCAATAAAGGGGAGTGTCAATGGACAAACATACTATAAAATGCGACACAGAAATAGGGAGAAACCAAGATCAAATCAATAATATCAAGCCCATTGTGCCGATAGAAAGCCCCAAATAAAAACAAGGAACATCCCCAGCAGAGTCGCCAATTATGCTACGGAGAGAAATTCCTATGGCTTGGGGTACCACAACAGACAACTTTGACTCCAGAAATCAATTTTTCCCAATATGCAATAGAAATAAAATGTCTAACACTAAAGGATCAGACCTCGTACCTTATTCCGGATGGTTGAAGTAGATCCCCGTTGAGCTTTCCAATCTTCAACTTGAATTGATATAATACTTCCTCAACAACAAGTAAACAATACAAGCATACTATATATCATGGTGTTAGATCTATTCTAGCATATATGATCAATAATGTAAAAGCATTTGACATATTCCAATGGATACAATATTCAATCAAATACACATCATTGGACAAGGAAAGATAGTTCTTATTAATATAAATCAGAGATTACAAGATAGATACAACCTCTGACGGCACGTCTGCGAACCAAAGAAACTGAATCCCCCACTTGGGCCTCTACCACCTCAATCCTCCATCTCACGATAGCAAGCTCACTAGCAAAGGGAAAGCTTGGGAAGAACACAATAGTGCTCCAAAGGGACAAAGGGATGCAGACTCAAGCATAAATTTCGGCAACAATGGACTATAGTTTCTTTGCTCCAATTCTCTCTCTCTCTATATGCCTTCAATGTACCAAGGGGTTCCTTATATAGCTTTACAAGGGATAATGAAGGGTCGAATCCGAGCGATCTCAAGGCATATGGAAGGCCAGGAGTCAAATGAGTCGGATCCATGTCAAAGAAAACTCCAAAAGGATTTGGACTATGCACACATCCCGATGTACATGGTTATAGGAGTCAAACCCACGTATGTACACGGTTATCAGGGAAAAAGCTGCGTATATCATTTTTTATATAGTTTTATGGATGATCAAGGAAACATCAAAGGATAAAATATGGTCCATGGGGTCTAAAGAGTCTACAGCGGGACAGGGGAAGGCCATACAAAGTGTGATTCACCTAGAATGATGAAATCCGCTATAACAAACCCCTTGGTACATTGAAGGAAAGAAGAGAGAATTGAGAGAAAAGAAACTATAGTCCATTGTTGCCGGAACTTATGCTTGAGTCTGCATCCCTTTGTCCCTTGGAGCACTAGTGTGTTCTTCCCAAGCTTGCCTTTTGCTTGTGAGCTTGCTATCGAGAGATGGAGGATTGAGGTGGTGGAGGGCCAAGTTGGGGATTCAGTTTCTCCAGTTCACAGACATGCCGTCAGAGGTTGTATCTTGTAATCTCTAATTTATATTAATAGAAATATCTTTTCCTGTCCAATAATGTGTGTTTGAATGAATATTTTATCCATGGGATTATGTCAAATACTTGTACATTATTGATTATATATGCTAGAATAGATATAACACCATGATATATAGAATGTTTGTATTGTTTACTTGTTGTTGAGGAAGTAATCTATCAATTCAAGCTGAAGTTGAAAAGCTCAACAAGAATCTACTTCAACCGTCCAGAATAAGGTACGAGGTTTGATCCTTTAGTGTTAGACATTTAATTTCTATTTCATATTGGAAAGGATTGATTTCTGGAGTCAAGCTATCTATTGTGGTACCCCAAGCCATAGGAATTTCTCTCCGTAACAAATATATCTGACGTTATGTCGGATATTTTTCGAACACAATTCCTAGCTCTAAACCTAGTGCAATTCCTAGTGCGGTTCGTTTTGAAATTTCTGGCATTATTCCAGGCGTTATACCTGGCTCTATACCTAGCACTATCTTGGATGTTTTCTAGGCTATATTCCTGGCTCTATACTTGGTGCTATGTTGTATGTGTTTCCTGATGAAACTCATGGTGCAATTCCTATCGCTAACCCTAGATTACTATATGGCGCTATGCTATTCAAGATGTTTTTTTGGAGGATATTCTAGGCGTTATATGGGATGGTTTTTTGGACGCTAATTGGGATGTTAATTGGGATGATAATTGGGATGATAATTGCGATACTAATTTGGATTCTAATTGGGATGTTAATTTGGATGCTAATTATCGTCCAAAATAGCACCAACTTTTAAAAAGGGACGCTAATTGAGATGCTAATTGGGACACTAGTTGGGATGCTAATTGAGACGTTAATCGAGACACTAATTGGGACATTAATTGGGATGCTAATTATCGTCTAAAATAGTGCCAACTTTTAAAAAGTGATGAAAATAACACCATTAAAAGCGCCATTCCATGGAAAAGCGTCCACTTTGTCCAGAAAATTATGAAAATACACTAAAAGTGATAGTGGATGCTAAAAAGGAAGCTAAAAGAGACGTTAATCACAGGGTTTTGTTGTAGTGAGGTAACAAAGATTGGTTTGAAACTATTATGTAATTCTATAATAAGGTATGGTATGATTTCTTACAGTATTCCTCAAGTCTAGCTTTGAATTCTATCTTGATACGAAGATAACCTTGGTAAAATTGTTAATGGTAATTGGTTTTGGACACTCTGTTTCCATCCTTGAAACCCTGCCTTGCATGCTTTGATTCAAGAACATAATTAATTTACAAAATTCGATTCTAGGTAAAAGTCTTGGGGTTTCCATTAGAGGGCCCTTTGGTGTTGTACTTCTTTTTACATGCCACATTAGTAGGAGGCATTAATTCCAAAATTATTTCATATCCATGAGTTTAGTTTTTACTTGTTTAGTTGTTTCACAACCTATACTTTCATGGTTTTGTAGTACCCTAACTAGGATGAACTTTGTTGACCCTATCCTAGATTCATATAATGTAAGTCCTGTTGGAAATATGGCATTACTAGTGGGAATTGATGTCAATATATGAATGCAGAATGTTGACAAAGAAGTGGGTCTGAGCAGCAAAAGAAATGGACAGAGGTCAAAGGTAGGTTGGTCTTGGCAATCAGAAATGGAAGAGGAAAAAAGCATGACAGAGCAATCCAAACTATGCACGTTGTAGAACACATGAAGTAATGGCATGAAGGTTTGGTACAATTTTTCCATATTTTATAGAAAGTGTCTTTGGGTGACAAATTTTACGAAGGTTGTCAATGATAAAACATTCGAAATTTATGGCCATGAAAATACAGACAATTCTAAAAGGGATCCTGCAGATATTCCTTGGGGTGAGTATGGAGCTGAGTATGTTGTAGATTCATCTGGATTTTTCACAACACTTGATGAAGGCATCTGCATATATTAAGGGTGGAACCAAGAATGCTGTAATTTCTGCTCTATCAGAAGATGCACCAATTTTTGTGGTTGAAGTGAATGAAGGATCATATAAGCCTGCTATGAGAATTGTTTCAAATGCAACCTGCACAACCAATTGTCTTGCTCTTCTTGCTAAGGTAGTGAACAAAGGATTTGGTATTGTTGAAGGTTTCATGAAAACTTTTCATACAATGACAGCTACATAGAATATAGTAGATGTTCCATCTATGAAGGATTGACATGGAAGTCGTGGTGCTGGAAAAAATAACATTTTGAACTCAACTGGTGCTACAAAGGTAGTTGGAAAGGTCCTTCCAGAGTTAAATGGAAAGATAACTGGAATAGATTTCTGATGCCAAGGCTGGTATAGCCTTGAATCCTGAATTTGTGAAGCTCGTTTTTTGACAATGAGTGGGGATACAGCAACCGAGTGGCCTTGGAAAGTGTGTAGAGAAGGTGCACGGTGAGCAGTCATATTCATGAAGGCGAAGCTACAGGGACCATCCAATCGTATGATCGACAGTTATGATTTATTTATCTTTTGGGATATAGCCCACATTGTGCACAAATTTTTTTATCTATGTGTTTATAAGGGTGAAACTGAGTAGATTAATTTAAGGCATAGTGCAAAGATAGCGTGGGAGCTTCGGCTGGAGATCGGGACGACTATGTGGCCCTTCACCTTTTGCTGTGCGTGGATTCTTCGACGTGGACGATGTTGCAGATGTCTACTTTTGCTGCACGTGGCCTCTTCGATGTGGAACGATGTTGCATATGAGCCAGTATTGTTTTGCAGACGTGTCAATAAAGGTTTGGTAAAAGTGCCATTGACTAGTGGTTGACATTGACAGAGAAAGCATACATGGTAGAAGACATGGCGTCGAGGTCAATGATGATCATTCAGATGTGGCACAAGTGGTAGACGAATCAAATACTGAAGTGTTAGGGAACATGAAGACTTAGTGCAGAATCCTAAATCCCTATTTTAGTTTTAAAAATAAAATATGAATCAAAGTGTTAATATTTTATTTAAAACTACATAGACGGTAAAAATTAACTAAAAATATATATATAGTTAAAAATTATTATAATGTAAATTCATTTTTTAAAAGGGTCGTATTACTTTTGAAAAGTTGTGTCACTTCAAAATAGGGATGATTTTAAGGAACCATACTTATTTAAAAGTGTATAAATGTTGGCGAATATTACTAATTCTTAAAATGCCAACTATAAAATGATTTGCGATATTTTTCAAAAATTATTTTAATTTCCAAGGATTTTATATCACTTATATAATAATATGGGGAATTTTAGGGTGAAAACATTTTATCCCATCAAAATTGGGCAAAAAAGGGATTAAAAAAATGCAAACTAGCAAATCTTTTTTTGGGAGAAAAACATGGAAAAATAACGCACTAGGCTAAAATTTTCCCCTAAAATTATCCCTACTTCAAAATATACATGAACTTTGGAGAGGTATATATTTTGAAAAAACAAAGTCAGTTGAGAGTGTGCCTCTCATTCCTTAATCTGAGTACTCAAATAAGTAGTGAGGCCAAAGGAAGAGATGCAGGTCTGGAAGCTTGTGAAGAATTAATATCTTAAGGGTGGCAGGATGGTGCAAGGGCAAGTTGCTACCTGCAAAAGAGAGTCGATGCTTCCTTGTTAGTTGTAGTTGACTAAACAGGGGGTCAAAGCCTCTTATCAGTTGGTGCTCGTGAAGAAGGGTGTGGGTGCATCTCGATCGGTTGGTGATTTACCTTATTGGGTTCCATGATAAATTATTGTGTTCAATTCTATTCTTATGTTTGCTAAAAGAAAGAATTGTGTATAAATCTGTGTCATTGATTCATCCCCCCTCTAAGTGATAGAACCTGCACTGATCTCGGTAATTGGTGGTGAAGGTCTGCACTGCACATTGACCAACCTTGGAGGGAGCATAGAATCATTGTGGAACTTTGGATGGAGTGGAGAATCATTGTGGGCCTTAAAAAAAGGGATCATGGCTATGAATGTAATTGGTAGGAGATATTTATTATTATTACAGTTATAAGTAAAGTGGTTGGTGAATGTTGCTACACACAATAAATCATTTAGTTTTGTGAAGATAGTCATCTAAGAAAACAATATTTAGCATGATACAGAGCATTTAACGCGGCTGCAGCATGCTTGATGACCATTAGATCTGCTACTCGAGATCCAATGGTCATCAAGGATGCTGCAGCCACATTAAATGCTTTGCAACATGATAAATATTATTTTCTTAGCCGGTTATCTTCACAAAATTAAATGATTGATTGTGTGTATCAACATTCACCAACCACGTTACTTATAACTGTACTAATAAATCTCTCCTACCAGTTACTTTCATAGCCGCATCCCCTTTTTACGCCCATAATGATTCTCCAAAGTTGGTTGCTCTAGATTCAACGGTTATTAAGCATGTTACAGCCACATTAAATGCTCCAGAGCATACTAAATATTGCTTGTCTTTAATAAAGGATAAAATATATAATTTTATATCCATTATTCGTACCAGCTTGTTAGACTTAATATAAGCAAGAAATAAATACTATTTAATAAAAAAAAACTTATATGAAAAAAAAAATTGCTACTAGTTTCTTTAGCCACCTTTAACTAAGATAATTTAAACCTTAATGAAGATGCATTTAAGCATAACAATATACTACTACTATGAAATGAATCCTTCATGTACACTTGTTCACTTGGGTTAATCTTGTTGATCCGCTCAAGCAAGTCCAAAATATAATCTAATATAATATCTAAATGCCTATCAAAATAACTAAGTCATTAAAATTAATGATTTCTTTTAAAGGTTTTAATTAGTTTTATATTAGCCTATATTTATTTTAACTTTGTATTAATTACGAATTGAGAGGGATCCTAGGTGTAAACCATTTTATAGTGCAAAAACTTGAGGAATGGTTTGCATGTTGAGAGATCTGATCTTTTTGAGTACATCATAGATTAGTTGTTAACATAGGTTTATGATGGTATTTAATTATAAAAAAATTCATAGTATCACAAATGGTATCCAAACAAAGTTAACGAATCTAATAGGTTTTGAATTGACATCTCACCGATTCTATTATATATATATTTTTAATTTTAATTAATTGAATTATATATATAGTTTTGAAGTTTAGGTTAGAGTTATTTAATATTTAATTATTCTATTAAAGTGTTGTATGTCAATTCCAAATTGAACAAAAAAAAACTTTTCTCTCTCTTATTCAAGAGTAAAAAAAACCTCTTTAAACTCAACTAATTTTAAAAATCCCTAAAAAAAATTCATTTGTTATTTATAAAAAACAACAATTATTACTAAATCTTAAAAAAAGAGTTACTTTTTCTAAAATCCATCATGCTCCTCTACTTTCAAGTATTGTAATTTTCTTATTATATGAACATAGATGTTAATTATGACAAAGATTCAAGATTGGATACCCATTATCCTTTGGTACGTAAAGATGAAAATCAAGAAAAGAATAATTCAAAAAAATACTTTTAAAAAAGGTAAAAGTTTTATATTTTTGTCATATATGAAATTACGAAGAATAACAAATATTATAAAATCTGAAAAGATTTTTTTTTCAAAAACCCATCAATCTTATATACTTTCTACTATTGTATTTTTCATAGTCTATGAAGATGGAGCTTAATTATGACGAAGATTCAAGATTCAACACCCATTATCTTTCGACATCGAGGATGAAAATCAACTCTATTATTATTGGCACTCCTTTATTCATTGATATAGTATACCATTCCACAACACTAATTCCATCACATAGATTATGCCAAGATAATCCTACTAGTGTATTAACATATACACCATTTTAAGTCTCAATTAATAAATTGTTCTAAGAAAAGCTTGAACATGCTGTTTTTTAAATTTCCACTTTATTTTATGTGTTATGTGCATTTTCCATCCTTTGTGATATGATAATTGACATCACATTTAATGCCTATGCCTAAATTTGTTTAGATCCCATACTAGCGATCATGTCATGTCCTTTGTTATGTTTTCCTTTGCTTTTGGATTTGTTATAATTCTATAAAAGTATCTAACATTTTAATTCATACTGATTTTTTTTTGTAGGTAATGCTATATGTTTTCCTATTATAAGTCATGACATGGTTATAGCATTGATACTTAATATTCTATTATTTTTCGAGAACATTTGTTGGCATCCACATTATTGCAATAGATACCTAGTGGAAGCAAACAAGATAATTAATACTTACGATGATCTTGTACAGGCTTAGTCAAGCTCATCATAAGGATAATTCATATTTTTTCTTTCTTTCACACAAAACTATTTAATTATTTTGTTCGGTATTAAAAAAAAACTATTAAGATTAGTAATAACTTGTATGTTCTTTAATTAAGTTTAAATATGAACTTTCACAAAATAGGCCTTTCCAACATCACAAAACCTAAAATTGAGATTACATCAATGACAATTGTGATTATGTTCATTCAGTTTTTTGCATAATCAATTCCTCACTTCTCTAATTATTCCCCTTACCCCAATTCTATTAATCTTTATCTCTCACATTCTTTCATGTCATTCTTGTTGTTTCTAGCAACATTAGCATTAATGTGGAAATGCTTTAAGTGCCAAATATTTGAGAGTGCTCCATAAGTCTCTTTCCACATCATCTGAATCCCAAGATCAATGACACATGTCCTTTAGAACCTGAATGTTTGGAGCAACAATTTTGATTCATAGGTGGGATTCTTAAGAAAGATATGGATATGGTAAACATGATCAATGTCATAATCAAGGTTATGTAGTAGGGATTATGCTTTAACATCCACTATGTCACATAATTTTTCATAGATTGAGAGCTAAAGTGAACAATTAACGTCCTCAATAAGAATAACATATTGGGTGGTCTTGATGATAAATTATGTTTAGCTCTGTTTTTGTGGACCTTGGACAATTTCAATAATAGACATTTTCAGTGTTCACATAAATAATAATAAATAGATGCAATCATGCTAGATTTGTGTGTTCCTGGCACCCTATAAATAAAGTATGATCTCTTCATGGATCCTATATAATTTTGATAAAAAATACCACCCTTTACAAAGACCTCAAGGTCTACCATAATTTCTTCTTTTCTAATGATATTTACAATGAACATGACTACTATGGTTAAGCATGATTATGATATGCTTGAGATATGGAACCAAGATGCGATCCTTACTCATCATATCGATACACACAACATATAATTTCCACATCATTTCTTAGATGGGTGTCACAAAAATGTTTGATATGACATTGTGTTGAAGCCTTACCTAGTCAATTTTAACACTTCGAAATTACTATGAAGAAAACAAGCATTGTTCGGTGATTATGAATTTTATTTTTATTTTTAATGTACTTATAACCCATCATCGGGTTATATTTTAAATGAAAAATTATTTATTATTACTTTTTATTGAAATTACAAATCAATATTTGGTGGTTCTTTAACTTTTAACATTGCAAAACATTGGAACTTAGCAATATTTTATTTATAATATTTTTTTCTTGAAATGTGTACCTTTTTTTCTCTTGTCAAATGAAGTACAACTACTTCTAGAATTTTTCACCATGGAAGGGTTGGATGGAAATATATCCTTCAACTTTACATTAAGACCCTTCAAATTTGATCACTACTTATCAAATAGAAATTGAATGTCCTGAATTTTGATTAGGGTTTTGATAGATCAAGGATACGATCATGATAAATGTTTTGACAATTCATGCAGTGGGATTCGATCACTTTTTAAATAGGATTCTTGATCCACTCATGTTAAATATTGGGGATGTAGGAAAGTATAAATGAAATAACTATAGTTCCATTAGTTTCTCATTGAGCCACCCATGGAGGATAGGGGTCTAATTATCCTTTGCTTAATTGACAATGAGAATAAGCATGAGCTCAATATCCTATACAAATGTACCATAGATACTTGAATTCAAATTCATGATTATGGTTTTGTATACTAATAGCTACCGTTGTTCCTCATGCTCCACCTTGTTGTCTATGAAAGGAAAGACCCTTTTGTACTCAATTTTGTGACATTGAGCATAGATTATATAGACATAATAATCAATGAAAATGATAAATGTTGAGACAATTAGGGTGATAGATAGAGAAAAAAGCTTGGTTTTGGCTCTAAACATGGAGAAACAAGGAATATTCTTCTAAAAATAGTTTATGTGATTGACACTAGACCGTGGTAGGCCTTTAAAGAGTGGAATTTGTGGAAGTTGAATACAAGAGATAGAACAATTACACTCACAAAATTGCTAATCAAACATGTAAAATTAACGCCAAAGGAGACCGAAATTGGAGCATAACACTAATTTGTATTGAGTAAGTGTACAATAGACAACCTTATGAAGTAATAGGCTGATATAATATATAATTACATGAGAGATCTGAATGCATAAAGATGCCATTTGAAATAGTAAAAAAACAGGTTTACCAAATCCAGTCAAATCCCCCATATGTGCATAAAGCAGTTTCCAAATCTAAGTAGATGCCCATGAATTTTCTAAGTCAAGTGGGAAATATAAAGAGGGATGGAAAGAAAACTCATACATGCTTTTATTTAGAGAAAGGAGGGAGGATAATGTGGGAAAAAAGAAAGTCAACTACACCTAGTCTAGATTTTCCTTTTGCCTTAAATTAGAAATAAAACAAGGCAACTCTTCAGAAAAAGCAGATATGCACTTTAGAGAATCTGGAATAAAGCAGACATGCTAAATTGGGTTTCCAATATTTTTCCCAAGCACTCCATGACTTATTTTTAGCATGTGTTGACTTCTAGGACATGTAGAAGGAAACTAGCATAGAATGGAATCTAGGAAAGTAGGTAATAAGACAAAAATAATTAAATTAATGTCTAATGTAGGTAAATATGTGTTGATTATTCTAACACCCCCCCCTTAAGCCTGAATTTATGAGTAAATATCAAAATAATATAGGGCCTATAAACAAGGCTTAGTCACCCTTTACATACTGCTTGTCCATACAACCAAGGAAAGAGGCAAAAACCCAGTGGGAAAAATCCTCCCTTAAACATGGATAGGAAAAACAAAATTTGAAGATATTGTCATCAATCATGCTTCACATCATGATCACAAATCCCCAACAATTATTTGATATTGCTGAAGGTATTCTCACAAAAAAATTTGGTGAATATGTCTACTACTTGTTCTGAAGATGCACAGAAGTGTAGAACAATGGTACCATCATGCACAAGCTGTCTGATGTAGTGCATATGGATCTCAATGTGCTTGGTTTGCTGTTTCTAAACTAGATCATTGCAGATTCAAATTTTGCTCTAATTATCATAGTAGATAATGGTTGAAAACTTTGATTTGATGCCATATTCTCCAAGTATCCCATATAATCACAAACATTGAGTTGTTGCATTTACAACTCCTCTATACTCTGCTTATGTAGATGAGAGTGCTATGGCACTCTGCTTCTTGCTTGAATAACTAATTGGACCTTATACAAGCATGAACACATATCCTAATGTAGACTTTCAATCTGTGTTGTCACCTACCTAATCACTGTCAGTAAACCCAATCAAATCAAGATCATATTTTGCTTTGTAGAAGATCCCATGAGTTCTTGTTCCTTGAACAAAGTTTAGGATCCTTTTGGATGCTCTCTAGTGGATCTCAAGAGGATGATCCATGTGTCTCTAAGCCACACTAGATGCATAATATAAATTGGGTTGAGTGTGTGTAAGATAAAGAGAAAACCCAATCAACTGCCTATACAGTGTATTGTTTACCATAGGAGAAGAACCTTCTTCTTCAAGCTTAACTCCTGATAGGAAGGGAGTCTTGCTTGGCTTGCAATATTTCATGTTGAACTTTTTAAGAAAATATAGAGCATACTTGGACTGATATACTTTGATTCCATGTTGGGATTGAGCAATTTCGAGACCCAAGAATTGGCTCAACAATCCCAAATCTGTCATAGAAAATGCATGGTTCATTGCATCCTTCAAGGAGGAAATATCTTTCTTTGAACTTCCTGTAATTAATAGGTCATCCACATACCAAAAAATAATCATAAAATAACCATGAATCAACTTCAAATAGACATTAGGATCAGACTTGCATCAAACAAAACTCAGTGATAGCAGAAAGCCATCAATCTTGGCATACCAAGCCATGGGGGCTTGCTTGAGCCCATATAATGATTTATTTAACCTGCACACTAAAGATGGATTAGAAACACACCCTTTAGGTTTATGAATGTAAATATATTCAATGAGATCTCCATTTATGAAATAACACTTCACATTCGTGTGATGTACCTCCCACTGCTTTGAAGCTGCAATGGCTAGAGCTATACTTACGGAGTCCATATTTTCCACTGGTGCAAAGGTTTCATTGTAGTAAATACCATGTGATTGTGAGTAGAAATTGGCTACCAATATTGAATTATATTTCAAATTTGAACCATCATCAGCAAACTTATTCTTGAAAACCCACTTAGATTGAACTATCTTCCTCCCTGGGGGAAGATCAACCAATTCCCAAGTGTTGTTCTTCTGGAGAGAGCTGGATTCTTCTTTCATCACTGTTTTCCATCTTGTATAATGTGGTGCATATTCATATGTCTGTGGATATGATTCAACCATCAGATATCACTTCTCATAAAATAGAGGATCTTTCACACAAAGGGCACTCTCAAATTGAGATCTAGTCCTCCTAGTGTCATTAGGATTTTCGACTAGTTATGCAACTACATGAATGGTATTTGATTCGCATTTTGGTCTTGTAGGATTTTTAGGATATGCAATCAAATCATAATTATCAGACATATCAGAATCAGCAAAATAATTAGTCTCTCCACTTACAATCAATGGTTCTGTTGGTGAAGAGAACTCTCCAACTTGAATTTCTGCTAAAGGAACTTGTTGGAACTGAACACTTATTTAAATGAAATATTTGTTAGTGCTCAAGTTTATCAGCTTGTACCATTTTAAATATTCAAAATACCCAACAAATAGGCACTTTTGGATTTGGGGTTGCAAATCCTTCCTCTTTTCAGTTGGAATTCTAACCCAATCCTTTGAACCAAAAATCCTGAAATGGGTCACATCTGACTTGTGCCCACTACAAGATTTGAAATGAGTCATACCATCAAGATGCTTATGGGGCACCCTATTATGTATGTAGGATACAGATTTTATATCCTCGTCCCAAAAATTTGGTGGAAAATTCTTAGCCTCCATGATGCAGGTTTCCATCTCCTTCAGTGATCTGTTCTTTCTCTCAGCAACACCATTTTGCTGTGGTGTGTAAGGGATTGAATGTTGCATATGAATACCTTCATATTTATGACAATAAATGAACTCAAACTTGAAATACTCACCACCATTTTCATATGTGAGGATCTTGAGTTTCCTTTCAGACTGGTTTTCAACCAAGGCTCTAAAGACTTTGAAGAGGTCAAAAACTTCAGACTTATGCTTTAGGAAGTGAACCCAAAAATACCTGGAAAAGTCATCTATGAAGGTCAATACATATTTGTCTTGAATCATGGAAATATGAGGGAATGGAACATCAATGCCACTGTGGATTACCTAAAGAGGTGCAGAGGTTCTCTCATGACTAGCTTTCTCATACTTGTGCTTTGGGTGTTTTCCTAGGATACAACCTTGAAAGACTCCCTTATAAAACTTGATATTTCGTAAACCTATGAACATAAATTTTTCACTCAAATCATAAATATACTTGTAGTTAATATGGCCAAATATTTCATGCCAAATATTGCTTGCTTCATTAGCATGAATCGGAAGAACAGAGGGGTTTGAGTAAGGTAGAAAATGGGAAAACTTGTATACCTTTGAAGTGTGATCAACAACACCTTTTGATATGACTTTACCATTTGAAATCTCAGTGATTTCAACATCATCAATGGAGAATATGAACTTCTTTGGAGACCCAATATAAGTCATTTGATACACTGACAAGATATTGGAGGAAATACCTGTAACATACAACACATTATTGAAACTACCATGGTCAAGATCAATCCTACCCTTTCAAAAACTATCAGTGAGAGAGTCATCTCCCAAAAATATTGTGGACCTTTCGACATGTCAAGAGAGGAGAATGTATATTTTGTTGAAACCATATGTATAGAAGCTCTAGAGTCTATGATGAAGCTAGGTGAGATTGATGTGCCAACAACCAAGGCATGTACTCTCTCTCTGTCTTCTGAATTTGATCCTCCTTCCTTCTTATTTAAGAAATCAGGGAGGGAGATGTTATTATTCTCCAGGATTTGGGTCAACATGTCAATTTAATTATTTATACAAGAGCTCTGAGGATGATAGCCCTTACAGTAGTATGCGCACTTGCTCATTTCTCCTTTGTTCTTCTTCTTTTGGGAGTTCTTCTTGGAACCCTGGGGCTCCTCTTGAGACTTATACTTATCTCTCTTTTGCTCAAGTGGATTTTTAGATTTTTTCTTGATTTTTGAATCCACCCTTGAATCTTCAACAACCAAATATTGGTCTTTGGAAGGTTTGATGGTGCCCATCATCACCAACTTATCTTGCTCCTGTGTGAGAGATTCCATGAACTCTGCAAGCTTAGGCATCTTCTAGGCTCAAGCTGTCAACTTGGTGGTATAGAAGTTTGAAACAAACACTCAATAGTCAGGACCAAGCTTAGAGAGTGTGTCCAAGAATAGTTGTTCTTCCTTATTTTCAATCCCACACTGTTTCAACTACAAAACAAGGGCCTTAAACTTGGAAAAGTAGAGTTGCAATGATTTGAAGCTACTGGGACTCAAGGATGTCAGCTCATTCTCGATTTGATGTCCTCTCATATCATCCGTATTTCCAAAAATATCTTCAATCTTATCCCACACTTCATTAGGTGATGTCAATCCATCAATATGGAAGAGGACGTCTCTTGAAATGCTCAGACACAAAAGACCACAGGCCTCATACCTCCTATTGTGCCATTTAATTTTCTCTGCAGTTGCATTGGGATCTGCCTTAGTTTCCATAGTAACCCTATAAATACCTTTCTCTCTCAAAAATTTCTCCATCTCAACTTTCCACTCAAATAAATTGAATGGAGTCAAGATGATCTTATGAGATTGGTCCATATCTCAGAAACTGTTCCCTCCAGTCAACAGAATGCATTTTTAGTCAATGATGTTGAACCTACAATAAAAATTTGGAAGGAGAGAAATCAATCTAAAAAGGCTCTGATACCATGTGAAAATTAAACCCAACATATAGAAAAATTACACTCACAAAACTGCTAATAAAACATGCAAAATTAACACCAAAGGAGACTGAAATTGGAGCATAACACTAATCTGTATTGAGTAAGTGTACAATATCCAACCTTATGAAGTAATAGGATGCTGTGATATATAATTACATGAGATATTATAATGCATAAAGATGCCATTTGAAATAGTAAAAAAGAAGGCTTACCAAATCTATTCAAATCCCCCATAGGTGCATAAAGCAGTTTCCAAATCAAAGTAGATACTCATGAATTTGATAATTCAAGTGGGAAAGATAAAGAGGGATGGAAAGACAACTCATACATTCTTTTATTTGGATAAAATGAGGGAGGATGACGTGGTAAAGAAACAAGTCAACTAAACCTAGTCTAGCTTTTCCTTTTTCCATAAATCAGAAATAAAACAAGGTAGCTTTTCAGAAAATGAAAATATGCGCTTT
The DNA here is from genome assembly GCA_001517045.1 of Pseudotsuga menziesii. Taxonomy (NCBI): domain Eukaryota; kingdom Viridiplantae; phylum Streptophyta; class Pinopsida; order Pinales; family Pinaceae; genus Pseudotsuga; species Pseudotsuga menziesii. The sequence goes on along the minus strand of LPNX011021302.1, from coordinate 2,045 downwards.
AGAGAATATGGAGTAAAGAAGACATGCTAAATTGGGTTTCCAAGATGTTTCCCAAGTGCTCCCTGACTCAATTTTAGCATGTGTTGACTTCTAGGACATGTAGAAAGCAACTAGAATAGAATGGAATCTAGGAAACTAGTTAATAAGACAAAAAGTAATTAAATTAATGTCTAATGTAGGTAACTATGGGTTGATTATTCTAACAGAATTTTGTTGTTAAAGCTCATAGAGTATGCAACCATCCAAAGTTCACTTGATTTGTAGTGGGAAAGGGATTTCTTTCTAGCGAGCAACTAATGTGAGCAATTCATCAATTTTTGTTTTGTATAAAGGAGGTCGACTTTGTAATTTATGCATATATGCATTCCATGAGATCCATATGTTTAAGGTTCCACTACATATATTTTAAATGAGTTTTCATGATTAATTTTTTTTTTGTCACCGCATTCAAAACCCTGAATTCCATTGCTTCATTTATGTTATTATACAATTTATCTATTGAGTGGTATATTAAAAACAACAATATGAATGAAAACATAAAAATTGTGATTTTGATATTTTGAATTAGGGTTTCCTTAGGATGTTCAATTACATTCAATTGGAATACTAATAAAAAAACTTACCAAAGGGGTGGACATTTGGTACTACCAAGGAAATGGCTCTCTAGATCAATTCAAAGAGGGTGAAATGGGAGAAATGGAATGAAAAGAGGATTCATAAATTTTTGTTATGATGACAAAGTATATGGGATATTATTACTATATTCTTCATCAGATGTTGTGAGACCTAATTATGGCATGGATACAATGGTTAATATTTTGAATTGAATATTCATGCTATCAAATTTTGAGGAAGGAAGTTTAGTCATAGTTATTGATGGTCCTCAATTGTCTCCAAGATGTTTGTCTCAAGAGGGAATGGTAGACTCTTCAATATCAACCTTGATAGAAATGCATTGATTTAGTTTGGAGGATAACAGGTTGAGAATTGTAAATTTGACTTGTCATTTGAAAAATTTGATGATCCATGAAGTGGTTACTCCACAATAGCATGGATCTTGATTGAGCCAAGGTTAAGAGTATAAATACCTTAAAAGGACATATGTATACCCACTATGTATATATATTCCAAGGTATAGGGTTTATTGATGCTAAAATGGACTAGGAATAATTGTGTGGAGGTGTTTGATCCACCCAACAGTTGGAATTGTTTATTGACCTCGACAGGTTTAAGATTGACTTCAAAAAAGTATGAACCTTGACAGGTTCAACACCTTGACATGCATCATCAACACCAGTGATCGACATGACTACGAGATATTGTCTCTCTATCTTCCATTCTTCTGTAATGGTTGAGCTTCTGAACCATTCCAACTTCTCTTGTAAGTGAACAAAAGCGTTCTAACCACTCTATTTAAGAATGTGCATTATTTTAATATAGAATCAAAGTAATGTGCATAATACAACATTAATGAAGTAACACAGACTGGTTACAATTCTTGCATTTTGTTTATGTATATGTTTTGTGTGTGTAGAGTATTTTCTGATTTCTTTATTCTTATTATGCATCATCCATAATAGTACTCGATTCATTCAATCGAGCTGTTGTCCTCGACATGCGCCTAGACAGCCAGATCATTGGTATCAGAGCAGATTCAAAGCTTGTTTGTGCTTAAGTTGTGTGTAGAAACTTCTATCGAGGTTACCTAACTTATGCTTATTCAAACTGTTAACACCCAAAAATGGTTAACTACCTCATCTACCCCACTACATGGCTCATTTGTCCATTTGCCTACCATATTTCCCATAAAATCCCACTAAAAAGCCTCCAAAAGGCCTGAAATGCCTCTAAAAGGCCATAAAACCATCTAAAAAGGCTCCAAAAGGCCTAAAATGCCTCCAAAAGGCCAAAAAATCCCTTTTTCCTCCAAAAAAGTCCAAAACTCCTCTAAAAATAGCAAAATCCCCAAAAGGGAAGAAAAAAAATATAAAATAATGAGGAAAAGGAGGAAAAAACCCTAAACAAGCTGCCCTAAACCACATGGT
>LPNX011021279.1:273106-296539 GCA_001517045.1 Pseudotsuga menziesii | reverse complement strand
ACAGCTCCCTTAGGGAGCAATTCAGGTAAGAAGTTGTGTAGCCCTAAAGCAAATTTGTTGTCAAATCTGGTTTCCTCTCATAGAGTGGAATATAATATGGACATTTCACCATACGATGGGTAGATGGATGCCTTACAACTTGATTATTGGCTATGGTAGTTAGAGTTGTAGATTTCATTTATGAAGGACAACAATTCATAGATGTAGATAGAGGTGTGTTTTCAAAGTTATGAGTGTGCAAATAAGTTTTGCTATGCTGGGAGAATTTATGTGCATTCAAAATAGAGTTTTGGTGCCACACAAGCTTAGATTTGGAATTAGTTCAAAGTCTCATCGTGCTCACATATCCAATGTGATTAGAGAAGTTCAAAGAGCATAATCACCTTTAGAAGTTATTGGTGCACTATTTTGAGATGTACAAGGAACTACTCGAAATGCATTCCAAACAATGCAATTGAACATTTAAATGAGTTGCAACATTTCATTATCCTTTTTCTCCACTTTGCTCCATCTTCCTCAACCTATGGCTTTCCAAATTTACTACTAACTAATGCAACCAACATCTTTTTTTCGGAGGAATAATCTCATGGAAAGCCTTTTGAGTACTTCTCCGTGATTTAAGGATGGTAAATGGGGTAAACTGTCATCAATAATTATAGAGCCTAACCCCAAGGGGATCAAGAGATTTGAACCCATGAGCTCCCAACGCTGGGGGAGAAATATCACGTTTGGCTCATGACCGCTTGAGCTAACATTTGGGATTAATGCAATCAACACCTTAAAATGGTCCAGCTTATCTATTTCTTCAACCTTAATGACCCTTTGACTTCTTACGCCCACAATTTCATGCTTTCTCATGCGCACAACTTTTTTCCCATTCAATTTAGTGACACCAAATTTTTCACGGTGCCTACTTATATTATATAACTGATATTATTTAATATTTATATATCTCTGAGTCATGAAATATCTCTGAAACCATTATCTGACTCAAACCTCTTCTCCAAATTCCAAATAATAACTGAAGAGGCTTAAAATTGTGAAATTGATTTGTGTGCGCAAATTGAGTCACAATACATTTGCAAAGTTCTCTTGAGGGAGAAGTATAATTGAAACCTGATATTTTTTACATAGCTTGTCTTACACAGGAAAACCTTGCAGCTTTGCTAATCTAGCCCAGCATAGTCCTGCAATTGAATGGAGATATTGATTAGAACATTGTATTTCTGTTGTGCCAATGGTTGGTTAGAGTATAGAAGAGATTTGAATTCCATAATTTTTTCTTCTTATCCTGGGATCCCATCTGACAATTTTTTTTGTGGACCATGCAGAAGCACAAGTGTATCCCATTAGAAGAGCTTGCTGCAGAATTCAAACTCCGCACTCAGGTTCTTATATGTTTATAACTTTATCTATTATACATTTATATGGACATGCACATGAATGGATAGAGGCACTTTTTCAAAGTTAGTGATGTTTTTGTATTTCTTGCTCTCATGAGCTAGTTGGGCTTCATGCATAGATGTTATTAGCCGTGGAATTTTTTGTTTGTACTAAAATTTCAAATGTCTTATAAGTGAAGTATATCTTACGATATTTAAATAGAATTAGTTTTCTACAGAATTGGAGACATGTATTCCATCTTAGTTTGTTGTGGCATTCCTTACCTTACAAGCATTTGAATTTACTGTCACTCTCTGAATTCAGAGACTACATTTTGAGAGGCATGGGATTCAATAGAGTTTTTAATTCTGTGACGGGAATGACTTTGTTTTGTTTTAGTTATGATTGTGGATAATGTTGTATAATCCATAATGATTGGGGTGGTGGTACGGGAGTGGTTGTCAGTGGTTTTGAAAATCATGTTTGGGCAAGATGTAAGGCTGCTCTTCAGCTCCTTAATCCTAATTGGGGAGAGAAAGGGTTTGATTATGGGGGTTGGTTTACATTGTCCAATTTCAGGAAGGGGATGAATAGGGTTCAGTTCAGGTGCGTTTGGACAAGATGTATAGTCCTTGGGAGGACATCTCTTTTTTGGATCCTAGAAGCCTGTTGATGTGCTAATTGAGGCTATTGGATTGTGTTAACACTTGAAACTGTGAGGTTCTAAGGTAACTAGAAACAGTGCATTGTCACCTTGCACTATTTCTCTACACTTTAGGTTAGTACTTGCAAACCATAGCAGAGAATCCTTTTGTGACTTTAGGGGTCAACTAACAATTAAAATTTAAAAACAATCAGTAACACTTAAATTGAAATACAAGCTTGCTGCCCTGATTACTTCTGTTAATAAATGTGAAAAACCAGCAAGAAAAACATGACCTAATAACTGAAAAACTGAATGGAAAATGATCCAAAACTAGTTGATCCAAGTGTTGGGCACTCAACCCAACATAATTCTAAACTAACAAAAGCTAGGATATGAGCAAGAGTGACAATTTATGGATATATATTTTTGCAAACATGAAGCAAACACAGGTTAACATTCTAAATGTCAGCGATAGAGGAGATACCTTACAAATTGGATGGGCTGTATTGCCAGCTGACTCTAGTAATTATATGACAAACAGTACTGCTGAGGTTAAATAACTGAAATCTTTCCTTTTCCAATTAAATGTTTGAGGAATGAGGACGACTGAATAGTACTCTATGATTATTCATGTATATCGAAAAGTATAGTTATATGAATTAATTAAATATGTTGTTCTTTATCGTGTTTTTGCCAACCTTTTTCTATTTGTTCAACTGTTATTGATTTTCATCTCTACAGAGAATCATCTCCCTTTTAAGTGGGCATCAAGTTCACCTTCGTGATGCCTTCAGAACTTACCATCTGTTAAGCTGGAAGATTTTTCTGCCTTCAAAAAGGTATAGTAGTTTTGTTTGTAAATAATCCAAAATATATTGTGGCTAGTTGTTTGCTATGGTTTTACTTGAGTTGTAACTTAGTTTCATGCTTAACCATCAGATAAATCAAGAACAGTGGACACAAACATGTAGTTTCAATCTATAAAATTTGCATAAACAGGTTGACTCATTCTATGGTACAGACAGGGGACTGAGGGCTAGCAGTGAAACAAGGGCTGAAATTGTGGAGTTGATTACACAACTGGAAGCCAAAAACCATACTGCAGCACCTATGGAGGCTCTCAATCTCCTTAATGGAAAATGGATTCTAGCGTAATTCTGCACACTCCTTAGTTCAATTTCTAGCAAATTTTTTCTTGAATATTAACAGAATCAAAAACCTGACCAGGGGACTTCTGGTTCCTGTCCATTTCTGTTTTGAAACCGAATTAGTTCATTGCTATCAATTTGATATGCATAATAAACCTGGAAACCCTTTAGCCCATTTCCGTATCTTGTATACCTTTCTGGTAAACGTAAGTTACTGATATTTCGTCTGTTCTGATTTTGCAGGTATACATCCTTCTTCGAGCTATTCCCGTTGCTTGCTGCTGGGGTATTGTCGTTGGTGAAGGTTAAGGAAATTTCTCAAAAGTTTGATCTAGGGACTCTCACAGTGGAGAACTCTGTCCAATTTGCAGGACCTCTGGCCACCACATCATTTACTACCAATGCAACTTTCGAAGTGGCCACCACATCATTTACTACCAATGCAACTTTCAAAGTGTGGAGTCCCAAGCGAGTGCAGGTATGAATTCCATAGCATCTTTACAAGTATGGAGTTAAATTTTACAAATACGAAGATTGAGTTTTGATTTCTTTCAGATATCTGGCATTTTGGCATTTCTATGCCTTGTGAGCTCACTTTCCTACAAAGAATGCATGCTTAGTTAATGGAACATTGGTGCCTAGAAAGACCCGGTTTAGTTTTCTGGGTAAAATTCGTTTACAAACACAAAGATTAACCCTGCAATATTAAGGTTTAGGTTGTGTAAGTCATTTTGTTCTTTGTATATTTCTTTACGGGATGATTCCTTAAGGGGTAAGCTATCTACCCGACCATCTGCACCGGGACCATGCTAGCAATTGATTTTTGTATCTATCCCTGATTGGTAGGCTGTTCATCAAAAACAATCAAATGCAATGGCCAAACGTATGTGAATAAACACTTCAATGAAATAGGCAACTTCCAAGTTACTTTTGTTTTTGCAAAGTGAAAATTATTTCACACTAATGTCAAGACAACTATTTCCAGCCCAAGCAAATTGTATTGTAACAGCAGCAATAGTACCTTTCATTCAAGAAATGATTGTGTCCATATGCTTATATTTTTTACAAAGAGATTAAAACTACCTGTAATAGGAAATTTTAAACAAAAATGATCTGTTTACCTCATAGTAGCCTAATGACGGGTACGGGGTACCTTTAACAACCAAGAATGATCGAACATCTCCACTGCACACAAGATAAAGCCAACTGTCAATATTGTAAAACAGTGTTAATCAATTGAACTTGCATGCCCCCTTACAAAATGTATGGATGAAGCCCCTCCAACCAAAACCAAACTGTCACTGTTCAAATTAGTGTGTTTTAGAATTCCCATACCATGGTCCTCAGGGAACTTGGGTGTTTCCTAGAAGTTTCCAGGGCATTTCTGTGTTTCTGCAATTTTCTGGTACTGGTACTTGGGCAGTTTAGGAGTGTGCAACAAAGTGTCACAGTTATCCTATGTCAACACTGCAGTTCATCATTGAATTGGTATAGTTGTTAGGCTAATTTTCAATTATTTTGGGTTAGTCTGTGTGACTCTGGTTTATGTAAAGTGGATGGAAGTTGAAATTCCCGTAGTCATGGAATTTTTTTTTCTTCATAACTACATGTTTATATGTTTAGTGCAAAGGCTGATGCCCTAACAATGGGGAGCTTTGGCTCATTGTGGATGGCTGGTGCTTATGTTAGTTTCCTTCCCTTCCCTTCTTTCATTTTGTGTTCAACAGATGTTTGCATTCAAGTAACATGTTCCTTTTTTTTTATATGTAGAACTTCAATGTGGCAATTGGCTGATAGTCATGGTAGCAAGAATTGAATATGAATATGAATTCATATATGATTTGGTAATGAAAAATACGTAACTAAAAAACCCAGTATGGATCCAATAGAGAAGTATACATCTCATAGATACCAAATCTTGCATTTTGTTCCAAACTTTAGAAGAATATCAGCCTCAAGAATGCACAATAAATATGAAAAAAAAATTATTCTTTGAAAGTTTGGCAATTTAATTTATATTTATAGCTTTTCAAAGTTTTTTTAAATATATTTATGGTTTTTGGGATGTTTCTTTTGGGTTTATGGGTTTAGACTTTAAGGGTATAAAAACATGAGGTATATTATCGAAAACAATTAAAGGTGCATTGACCAAAAATTCGTAGAGTTTTGTATTACTGCAGAATTTCTACACTATAAAGAATCAAGATCAATATGGCCAAATCTTGCTACTACAGTGCCAGTACAAATCTACATAAATCAAGAAATGATAAATTTGATTGCATGTATATTATAAGTATGCAACTTATGTATAATGCCTTGGTAAAATCATGATGGGTAATTGGCTGCAAATTTCCATATGGAACTTCGTTGCAGAAGGTGGCTTTAGGTTTGTTGCCTTTCTTAGAATCTTCTTCATTCAGAGAAGACAATGGTGTAATATTTAACTTTGGTTAAATTTGTTGCTCTATATCATCATATGCTTTAATGTTGTTATGTCAAATCCATAATATCAATTTATGTTTCCATTTTACTTTTATTATCTTTTTTTTTTTAACTTTATGTTCTATATTTCAAAGCTGAAATCAGAATATACATTGGTCTGTCTTTAAGACACTTTCTGACCCTTAAAATATTTTATGCTCTTCGTCTTAAACGACACTTAAAAACAGTTTGACAACTGTTCCTACATCTACTTATTAGTCTTACTGGGTCATTTAAGGCCTCTGTTCATGCATCAAAGCACCAAAAAAGATACAGAAGAAAATGCCTTTTTAGGCCGAAACAGGAACAGACACCCTTCTATTTACTTAGGAGTTTTTATTATCTGTTTGCTTTATTATGTTCTATCCTTTAATTCTGCAATTTATAAGCTGTTACATTTGATGTGACATAGTATCATTAGTTTTTAGATTACTATACTTAAATTTTTTATGCTGTCTTTCCAGGAAGGGAACAAAGAAAGACTTTAGTACTACAATACTTGAGCGTAAGAAGTCTCCTAATCGGTTAGTTGTGGATGAAGCCATAAATGATGAGAATTCTGTGGTGTCTCTTAATTCAAAAACAATGGAAACATTGCATCTTTCCCGGGGTGATACCATCCTTATTAAGGTTGTTCTCGCGCCCTTCTGTAAAATTGTGTTTTTCCTTTTATTAGTTTGGGTGGAAAATTCTGTTGAAAAGTTTAAATTCTTCCCAATTGTATTTTAAAAAATAAATTTGAAATCATAAAGCTGATTTATTGTAACAATGCAAGGTAAAAAGAGAAAGGATACGGTTTACATTGTTCTGGTTGATGATACATGTGAAGAGCATAAGATCAGAATGAACAAAGTTGTTAGGTCAAATCTAAGAGTAAGATTAGGGGATGTAGTATCTGTTCATCAGTGCCCAGATGTTAAGTATGGGAAGCGTGTGCATATTCTTCCTATTGATGACACAATCGAAGGTGTTACATGAAACTTGTTCGATGTGTACTTGAAGTGTGAGTTTCTATTCCTTTTGTGTATGACTATACAATTTTGGTTTATTGCTTTGACACCATGAATGTTAAAATTCTGTATGTGTTATCTGTATACACAGCTTACTTCTTGGAAGCCTATCGCCCAGTAAGAAAAGGAGACCTTTTTCTAGTACGAGGAGGAATGAGAAGTGTGGAATTTAAAATCATTGAGACAGATCCTGGTGAATATTGTGTTGTTTCTCCAGACACTGAAATTTTTTGTGAGGGAGAGCCAATAAAATGAGAAGATGAAGACAGATTGGATGAAGTTGGCTATGATGATGTTGGTGGTGTAAGAAAACAAATGGCACAAATCAGGGAACTTGTTGAATTACCCATACGGCATCCACAACTTTTCAAATCCATTGGCGTGAAGCCCCCAAAAGGTATTTTGCTTTATGGTCCTCCTGGTTCAGGAAAAACCTTGATTGCCAGGGCAGTGGCAAATGAGACTGGAGCTTTCTTTTTCTTAATTAACGGTCCTGAAATTATGTCAAAACTTGCTGGAGAAAGTGAAAGCAATCTTAGAAATGCTTTTGAGGAAGCGGAGAAAAATGCTCCTTCTATTATTTTCATCGACGAAATTGACTCCATAGCTCCAAAGAGGGAGAAAACAAACGGTGAAGTAGAGAGGTGCATTGTATCTCAAATTTTGACATTGATGGATGGTCTAAAATCTCGATCTCATGTGATTGTCATGGGAGCAACAAATCGGCCCAACAGCATTGATCCAGCACTTAGAAGGTTTGACAGGTTTGACTGTGAAATTGACATTGGGGTTCCAGATGAAGTTGGTCGACTGGAGGTTCTTCGCATCCACACAAAAAAAATGAAACTTGCTAAAGATGTAAGAATTTTATTAATCTCAAAATATTTTTTTTATTGATGCCCTGGTGTTATAGCATTTATCTTAGTTAACCAATTTCCCTATCCACGCATGATTCTTATTGTCATGCTACTGTAGGTTGATCTTGAATTTATTTCAAAGAATACACATGGTTATGTTGGGGCAGATCTTGCAGCTCTTTGCACTAAGGCTGCACTGCAGCGTATTAGGGAAAAAATGGATGTCATTGACTTGGAAGATGAAACAATTGATGCGGAAGTTCTGAATTCTATGGCTGTTACAAATGAGCACTTTCAGGCTGCACTGGCCTCTAGTAACCCCTCTGCCCTCCGTGAGACTGTGAGTAAACTAATTTATTAGATCAAACTGGCATTGTTTCTTGGGTATATTTGTTGAATTCCTTTTAATCGTCTCTTTATTAAAGATAACATATTCTTACATACAATTGAAAATCATTTGTCAGGTTGTGGAGGTGCCAAATGTTTCTTGGGAGGATATTGGGGGTCTGGAAAATGTCAAAAGAGAGCTTCAGGAGGTAAAACCTTGAACCATGCATTCCTTTCTCCATTTTAGTTCTATTTTGTCAAAGGCTGCCCACTGTATTTTATAACTATAATTGATTATGTTTTCCTTGATTGTTGGCAGACTGTGCAATATCCCGTGGAACATCCAGAGAAATTTGAAAAGTTTGGTATGTCTCCCTCTAATGGTTTCCTCTTCTATGGACCCCCTGGTTGTGGTAATACGCTTCTTGCAAAGGCCATTGCCAATGAGTGTCAGGCCAACTTTATCAGTGTGAAAGGTCCAGAGCTCCTGACAATGTGGTTTGGAGAAAGTGAAGCTATTGTACGTGATATTTTTGATAAGGCCAGGCAGTCAGCACCTTGTGTCCTTTTATTTGATGAGCTTGATTCAATTGCTACCCAGGAAAGTATTATTTCTATACTATTGTAACCACAGTCTGTATATTATGTTATTTTATATGTGGCTCTTCCTACTTGTTTATAGTCTCCATAATAAGATATGCCAAGGTTCTAGAAATAAATGAGCTTGTCGAGCTGAAGTTTTAGTCAATTTGGTTATCGGTTTGACTTTTAGTGTGTTGAGCTGTGCAGCGTGGTAATAGTGGGGGAGATGCTGGGGGTGCGGCAGACAGAGTTTTGAATCAGTTGCTGACTGAGATGGATGGCATGACTGCCAAGAAAACTGTTTTCATTATTGGGGCTACAAATCGACCTGACATTATTGATTCGGCTTTATTACGACCCGGTCGCCTTGATCAGTTAATATACATACCTTTACCTGATGAATCTTCCCACTTTCAAATATTTAAAGCATGTTTGCGGAAGTCACCTATTGCAAAGGATGTTGAAATTGCAACTCTTGCTCAATACACACAAGGATTTAGGGGAGCTGATATTACTGAAATTTGTCAGCGTGCTTGCAAGTATGCTATTAGAGAGCACATTGAAATGGTAAGCACGTCTTAACATCAGTAGACCTTCCTGCTTGGAATATGTTGAGCAATTCATGTTCCAATATATGATGATCAATTTTTTACATTAATATTTTTCCTTAGGGTACTTTTGGAAAGCAAGAAAATGCAAAATCTTTGCTTTAATTATCAGTGCCTTGGAATATTTGAATGAATTTTGCTCTTCTGTCGTATGTAGGACATTGAAAAAGAAAAGAAAACCCTGAAGCCATGGATGAGGATGAAACTGAAGTTACAGAAATAAAGGCAGCTCATTTTGAGGAATCAATGAAATATGCTCGAAGGAGTGTTAGTGATGCAGATATACATAAATATCAAGCATTTGCTCAAACTTTACAGCAGTCTCGAGGTTTTGGGTCAGAATTCCGGTTCATAGATCGAGCAGCTACTACTACAGTCAGTGAAGGAACCACAGATCCTTTTGCTACACAAACTGCTATTGATGATGATGATGCATACATGAAGTAGTGTATGCATTTTATTGTTCCTGTCTTGGTTTGAGTCCACTTTGCTAGCAAGTCTTGCTCCGGATTATATGATTGTTGATCACCTCTAATACTCTCAGTATTATCTGACCAGTTATAACAGGGATGATGAGAAAAGTTTGCTATGATCAGACTTTAGTTCCTTCTATATGGATGCAGCAGTTCGCATGATTACATTTGTTATTTTGTGATGCTCTGATTGCTGATTATGCTTAGACATATGATGCTATGTAAATGTTGTCTTTTGATTCTTTTGAATAACAAAGGCTAGTATTTTTTCCTCTGAAAACTAATTAATATGGCATTACATGATTTACATGTGTATTAGATTTTATTTACAAGTGTTGTAATTAATTATAATGTAACTGCATAATTCGCATGTGTATTAGATGAGAATAAATGTATGATTCTTTTTTTTAATTTAAACATAATATCATATTAAAAATTTATATTGATTAATAATGGACACCATTCAAACTACTAAAATATAATGACCATACATAAAGCGACTAAAAATGACTAAATTAGTGACCAATAAATGAGATTAATGACCAAAATTTGCAAATAAAATGACCAATAATTGAGAGATACACGACCAAACAATGAAATACAAATGACCAGAAAAATGACCAAAATTCGCATATCAATGACCAAAAATCAGTTTTGGTGGCTAATTTATGGTCTTTTATTACGCGACCAAATTTGGTCATATTCTAGCTTGTCATGTGATCATTAATTGGGTCACAAATGTGGTCATATATTTGGTCATTGATTCAAATATATGACCAAATTAATGACTAAATATATGACCAAATTAATGACCAACCGACAAGCTATAAATGACCAATTTTGGTCATGTAATAAAATACCGCAAATTAGCCACCAGCGATCGCCAAACCAAAAGTGGTCATTGATATGCGGATTTTGGTCATTTTTTTTGTCACTAATCTCTCATTTTCCACTAGTGGTCTGATCAACCAATGATCAAAGAAAGGCATAGCACTTATATCTGATCAACACATGATCGAAGAAAGGATCAGCACTTATATCTAATCAACGCGTGATCAAAGAAAGGCTCTGAACTTAAATTCGACACATACAAGGAACCAATCCATTTGCATGTTCGAAAAGGCGTGCACTCACATCTAATCCTGTAAGAACCAATCCTACCATCATATCAGAATGGCCCCTAGTCCTAGACTGAGCTACCTGGTAACTGACCAGGCGCCTCCATTCTCCAGGAGAATGGTAGTTTCCCTTACATTTGTCCTACTCGACAGAATGGCCAGCACTCACATATAACATGGAAGGAACCAATCCTCTCACCATGACAGAATGGCTCAGCCCTTATATCTGACCTACTCATCAGAAGGGCTATGGATCTCAGCACTCATATCTGACATGGAAGGAACCAATCCTCTCACCATGATAGAATGGCTCAGCCCTTATTTCTAACCATGGAAGGAACCAATCCTCTCACCATATCAAAATGGATATGGGACTCATCACTTTCCCTTGGAGGAAACCTCTATCTGGAGAACACCAAGCTTCTCCCTGAAGTACTTGAACTTCACCCTAGCCAATGGCTCCATCAATACATCAGCTATATGTTCCTCCATCACAACATACTGGAGGTTCACTGCTCCCTTCTGCACCATATCCCTGATATAGTGATATTTTATCTCGATATGCTTCGACTTGTCATGGAACACTGGATTCTCTGACAACTTTATGCAACTCTGGTTGTCACAATGTATACAAGTAGCATCCATATTGAGATCAAATAAATCAGATAGTAGCTTCAACAGCCATACTACCTCACAACTAGCTGAATAAGTTGTGACATACTCTGCTTCAGCTGTACTCAGTGCCACATAGGATTGCTTCCTACTAAACCAAGAGATCACACCTGATCCCATACTAAATCAAAAACCTAAAGTGTTTTTCCTATCGATGGCACTCCCTGCCCAATCTGAATCAACATAACCCTCCAAGTTAATCTTCTGATTCACCTCATACTTGAGCCCATAATCAATTTTACCCCTCAGGTACCTCAGAATGTGCTTTACAGCAATCAAGTGAACATGTCTCGGATCTGTCAAGAACTGGCTCAAGGTGTTCACAGCAAAGCAAATGTTTGGTCTCATGTTCATCAGGTACATCAAGGGCCCAGTCATCTGATGATACATTGTGGCATCAACCATCTCTGATGAAGCATCACTCAATAGCTTCAGGTTCGATGCCATAGGTGTGGTCATAGCCTTGCAGTCCATCATCCCAAACCTCTTCAGGATCTCTACTGCATACTTCCCTTGTCTGAGGGAGATTCCATCTGCATTCTACCACACATCCATACCTAGAAAATAATGCATCATACCCAAGTCCTCCATTTCGAACTTGGCATCAAGATTTCTCTTCGTATCAGCAATCAACCCATCCATACCTGTTATAAACAGATCATCTACATATAGTAGAAGCATCACTGGGTTTCCATCTTCAACCTTGTAGTAAAGGTTGGAATCTGTTTTACTCTTGGTAAAGCCCAAACTAGATAGAAATTTGTCAATTCTACCATACCATGTCCTGGGTGCATGTTTCAAACCGTACATGGCTTTCTTCAATTTGCACACATGAGACTCTATGTCAGGTGTCTCAAAACCGAGTGGCTGTTCTACATACACTTCCTATTCCACTACACCATTCAAGAAAGCAGTCTTGACATCCATTTGGTGTATCTTCCATTTCATTACTGTAGCTAATGCAAGTACTGTTCTGATGGAAGTGTCTGGCCATAGGAGCGAAGGTTTCTTCATAATCTATTCCTTCCTTCTGTGAGAAGCCACAAGCCACAAATCTTGCCTTATATTTTTCAATGCTACCGTCTGCAGCATGCTTGATCTTGTAGATCCATTTGGAAGTTACAACTGACTTTCCTTCTGGTCTAAGGACAACATCCCAAACATCATTCTTCATGATCGATTGATACTCTTCGATCATAGCATCCTTCCATTCTTTCTGTTGTTCCGCTTCTTCATAGTTGGAAGGTTCTTTATTGATAACATCACATAGTAAAGCTACATATCCGGAACAAGATCTGGTTCTCTTTATTTCTCTGTGATTCTCTTCTGGAGCCCCATATCTTTCTGCACCTTGGATAATTTCTCGTACCCAAGCAGGTTTCCTCTTGTGAGGATTCTTCTCCTGAGGTGGATCTACAGGTCTTTGTGGTTCTTCAAATTCTCGATCTTCTTCTTGAATTTCTTCATTCATGGTTGTATCATGAAATTTGGGTGGTTCTTCTTCTTCAGTATCTTCAGCGGGTCTCTTTCTGGATTTGTTGTAAGTTGTGTCTTCATCAAATGTTACATCACTGCTGATGTCGATCTTCTTGTATACTGGGAAGTATATTCTGTAAGCCTTCGAGTTTTCAGAGTATCCCACAAATATACCCTTCTTTCCTGAAGGATCTAGTTTTGTTCTCTTTTCTTTTGGTATGTGTATGTACACTGGACAACCGAATATTCTGAGATGGCTGAATTTTGGTTTCTTGCGAAGAATACTTCTTCAAGAGTCTTTTTCTCGAGTACTCTGTGTGGAGTACGGTTCTGTACATACACCACTGTTATGGCTGCTTCTGCCCATAGATGTATAGGAAGATCTTGATTATGAAGCATTGCTCTTGCAACTTCCATGATGGTTCTATTCTTCCTTTCTGCAACCCCATTCTATTGTGGATTGTAAGGAGTGGAAAACTCCCTCTTAATCCCTGATTCTTTGCATAAGTCTTTGAATTCATTTGATGTGAATTCTCCGCCATTATCTGATCGAAAGGTCTTGATCTTCTTTTCTGTGTGATTCTCGATCAAGGCTTTGAATTATTTGAACTTGCTGAAAACTTCATCTTTGTTCTTCATGAAGTAAATCCATTTCTTCCTAGAAAAATCATCAATAAAATAAACATAATATGCATACCCGCTTAGTGATTTTGATGACATAGGACCGCACACATCGGAGTGGATGATTTCCAAGATTCATTTTTCCTTGCTCTCGCTACTTGGAAATGTCTTCTTTGTATTCTTTCCTTTCGCACATCCTTTGCAAACCCCTTCATGTTTTGCTTGAATTTCTGGAAGACCTTCAACAACTTTTCTTGCTAGTGGTAGTGCTCTGTAATGCACATGTGCAAGCCTTCTGTGCCAAAGTTCATTTGGCTCTATTGTTTCATGGACCATAGCTTGTTCTGGATGGCCCTTCAGCTTGTATAATCCTCCTTCTTGTTCTCCAATCACTATTGCATCATCAATATTCTTTCCTCTTAGCCACATGATGACTTGGCCATATACAAATGCAACCCTCATACCTTTTGCATCCAATGATGATATGGATAGAAGATTCTTATTCAATCCTGGTACAAACAAGACATCTTTCATTTTTATATATTTTTCGGAGTCTAGCTTGTAGGAGGATTCACCACTACCTTTTATGGGATATTGGTAGTCATCCCCAAGCTTCACCTTATGGGGTGAGTTATGTTCGGATAGTTTCTCAAAGGATTCCTTGAAACCTGTCATGTGCTTGGAAGCCCCACTGTCAATAAGCCAATATTTACTTCCATGTGTCATAGTTCCCGTGAGAGCGAAAATCAGAACATATTCATCTTCACTTGAAGAGTCTTCACTTTCTTGTTTTACTTTCTTCCTGGGAGGATCATCATCCTCAACAGTGTGAGCATGATGTCTTCTTTTGGAGTTCCTCTTCTTCTTGGATCCATTCTTATTCTTGGGATAGTTTTTAGCAAAGTGTCCTATTGCGTTGCATGTATAACATCTGAGTCTGTATGGAACCCTTCTCATAAAGTTATTTTTCTGATGAGAATGCTTACCTTGGTGATGATGACTTTCTCTTATTCCTTTCTTGGAGTGTACTGTGAGAGCTTAATATTCACTTCCCATCTTTTCTTCTCAAGCAGCTATCTAAGCTTCTTCTTGAGAGCATTCTTCCCACAGTCTACTGAACTTGACCAACTTCTTTCGAATCTCAGATTCCTTAGATTAAATAATCCCATGACCTAGGGAGGCCATTCAATGTTGTCATCACAATTTTTGCATTCTCCACTTCTTCATCTACAGCTTCTAGTTGTTCTTTGATCTGGGAGACCCTTGTGAAGTATGACTGGATGGTTTCCTCATTCTGGATCTTGACATTCTTCAGCTGGTTCCTTAGAGTCATATTCTGATTGATGTTCTTCCCTTCAAACTATTTGGTTAGGGCATCAAACATGGATTTAGGTGTCTTGACAGAGGACACCTGTGGAATGAGGTGATCCTTGATAGAATCAGCAATGATCCTCTTTTCCATAACCAACTTCTTCTTGTGTAAGGCCTTGGCCTCATCTCCCTCTGGAACTGGAACCTCCTCTAGATATAGGAGTCCAACTCATTTTCTTCCAGGACTAGGGAGATCCTATACTTCCAAGCTCGAAAGTTATCAACTCCCTCAAACTTTTCATCAAGCTTGGTATGATGAGACATCTTAACTGAAAACCTCAAATGGAAATACAAAAGATTTAGATCTTACCAGGTCAAGATGTCGAATCTAGATTTGAAGTTGAAATCCTGCAGTACTGGTTCAGGAGCAGATTAGGGTTTTGTTTTTCTACAGTTATGTCCAACCAAATTCTTTGAATTGATCCCTAACTTGATTTTTGGGAGGAGATAAATTCAGGCATGGGCTCACTGAAAAATTCCTCTTCTGTGAAAAGCCCTAATTTTCGGCAGAAGTGTCGAGTCCAAAACTAAAAAACCTCAGAATTGGATTCTGCTTCGATAGAAAGATGCACCCTAGGGAGGAGAGTTATTCCACCTTACTTTTGCTGAAAATATGTGGAGAGAGATCCACAAAATAGGAAGCCCTATTTCCCACAGTTTCACAGTGTCTTCTTCTCAGGTTAGCTATCGGATACCATGTTAGTTTTCCAACATTAAGCTAGCATATCATTAGGATATTTAACTAAGAGAACAACAAGCACAGCAATCAAACACAAGAGACAATAAACACAGTGTTTTTCCTCGAGGAAACCATAAATCGAGAAAACCCTGCAGCTTCCTCAGAGATAGAATCAGCACCAAAGTGAAACCCAAAAACAGTAAGACAATCTCCTAACAGCAATAACCTCTTTCCTCTAGCCCTAGTGTCTTTCGCTTCCTGAACTATGTGCTACACTTGAGTGTGTATGAGTTGTGTGCTAAATAGAGATTCCAACTCTCTATTTATACTAATCCCAACATGACTAAAACCCTACTAGGGCCAACTTCACTAGGTGAGTCTAATAACCCTAGTGCCCCGAAACTGTGGGGACTTTAACCCTTAGACAATAGGAGGGTTACCCACAATGACTTGACATGACTTGTTTACATTATAGATTCTCCTGATAGGAACATCAGGGCATGACATGACACAAGAACATCCTAGAATAAACATCGAGTTATAATAGATAAGGAATACAAGTGAATACATTCCAAAGTTACAATTACATCAACAATGCCTTCCCTTCTAGTGCTCTTCAGGGTTTACAGAAAGGATTTACCAGCCCTCTTGTTCTACCTATGAGGTTCCTCTCTTTACTAGGATTATCATCCAATCTTGGACCTCCTCCACTCCTAAGTCTTCAAAACAAAATAGGGATGCACAACACAACAAACCGCATGGAAACATAGCAACATGGGCTTCACTCACTCTATAACATATAAAACCACTGTGGAAACTCCTTCTGTGACACAGGAGAGTGAAACAAACCATTTTGAACAATGAACCATGCCCCTTTACTTGGCCCAAGGAAAATACTTGCAGATAACCAGTTCCTCGACTCCAAACCATGGAAAAATGTGGCTGCGGAATCATGGATGAACAACTCTGAATAAACACGGTTCTTCCAGCAGGATGAACATATAGTGCGTATCAACAGGAAAATGACTCTCCTAAGTAGGCTCTCCTAACCCCACGAATGACCCCAACATTCCGCATGACTCAAGGATGAGGGAACGGGCATGCATTCCCACATGGGTTTACTTGTAGAAGCAAGAATGCTTCCTCTCAGGATACAAACCTATAGACTTGCAAGTTTGCTTGGTCAAGTCGTCAGACTGTCATGACTTGGTATACCCAAGGCATTAACTGCCTCATCCACCTTCTGGAATAATTTAATGATCGATGAAATAGGACAAAAATGGTAGTTGAGGGTTCATGGGTTCCCCCATTTACATCTAGTCACACCCTATTGGCTCAGGAGTTTGACTAACTCCCCACCCTATCCCTTGTGGAATCATGGCCCCATCTCTTTAACGTTTGCATCCCCATAGCTAGCTATGGTATTACATTATTTGTACATTTACATGATATATCAAACGATATATTGTGCTTGACTTAGCACCAAAACCATAGGTATCAACCTTGATCACCTATCCATAAACATCAATCAATGGTAGGGGGTTGGCCTTGAGCTCCTCACCATGATTTTCATACAATATTTACATCATGTACAATTAAATACCATGGGGTCAAAACTGGGGTATTAGATATGAGTTTTAGGTCTCATGCATAGGTTAGGATAGTCCCACAAAAGTGTTATTTCCCAATGCTAGCCCCAAGGAGTAGGTATGAGGCCATAACATCCAAAAGAATAGTTTCTAGAGGTTCCTGAGTCGTAGGTTTGAAGTAGATCAATAGATTTTGGGATAGATCATAGAAACTTAGAATAGCTCGAGAAGCTTGGATAGTTTGGAGGCTTGTAGAGCCTGAGAGAGAAGTAGTATATTGATCTAGGGAAAATCTCGGAACTACTTGTTCTTTAAGCAGAAGCGACCGTGTATGGGTTTGTACTCTGTTAAGATCAATTTTATTTCAGGTTCAAGCTCTAAAATTTAATTGAATGGTACAAGTGAACAAAGAAAATATTGTATTGAGTTTGTGTTTACATTGAGTCGAATTATTTTATGAATTCATAGCATTGTAATCTATCTATAATCTATATGGGTTAGATTTCATTCGGGTGTTTCAAATTATAACCTGTATTGATATAGTTCATGAGCATTTCAAGCAAAAGTGTAGGCAGTAAAATGTGTTTCAAAATTTATTGTACATGAAGAGTTTGAATCAATGGTTTATGTTTATCAAGAAACTGATGAATGGTGATGAACGATCAGATTACCCTACTCGAATGCGATGGTGGTGATCAATTGTTAAGTGATTGACGGTTGTGAAAGTATATCATAGTCAAACTAGCAAATGAGTTAATAACCCCTTGGTAGTGCGATGAAAACTCGGGTAGTTTTGATTGAGATAAGGTGTCGATTCTTGATTTGATATCTCTCTCCCCAAAAAAAAATTAAAACCATTTTTACCTAAGTCCGATAAGGGACTTCTGACCAAGGCTGCAGTCACATAGATAGGAAATGGGAGCTAAATCATAGAGAAACAAGACATCAATTATTCCCCTGAATCAGTTGTAACCACAATGTGCAGACAAGACAAGATTGTATATCTATCCACATTGTATATCTATCCACTATCCATAAGCGGGGTTGATTGTCATGGTTTATAGCAAGGAAGATAGGAGAAAACCATGATTGTATCTATCAATAAAACCCTAACTACAATTTATTGATTGTATCTATCAATAAAACCCTGACTAGAAAATGAGTTAATGGATTAAATGAAAGAAGATGACTTACCGAAGACATATATGTAGGAAAATAATATACCGGAAGCTACCTTAGCCTATGCTTTTCCTGATGCCTTACTTACCTTCACCTTTTCTTATGGGTCTCGATCTCAATCTACCAATGTCCCTCTGTGTAGCTTTTATAGATGAAGGGGGTGGATAGCATTAAGGATAGAAAACCCCCAAAGCTGAGATACCATTAAAATTGAGTTGAATCCCGACACCCACCCAATAAAAAGTGGCCTGTAGGAAGAACCCGGACTATAAAAATTGTTTCAAACAAGAAATTGATATGTGTATGGTACATCTTAAGGGTTTCGCCATGATCACAACCTATATTTTTGGTTGCATCAAGGAAGGGGTTCGTTGAACGAACAAGAGTTTCCTCCTCTGCAACCTTGGAACCTCCTCAGCAACCTTAGAACCTCCTATGCGACCCTAGGCCTAGTTTGTGGGTGAGGTAAGTGAAAAAACTCCTCCGTGACCTTGGGCCTATTTCATGGGTGATGTAAGTGAAAAACCTCCTCTACAACTTCGGGCCTAGTTCATGAGTGAGGTAACTGGAAAACCTACTATACAACCTTGGAAACTCCTCTGCGACCTCGGGCGTAGTTCATGGGTGAGGTAAGTGATAGATGTAAAATTTCGTTGTTGCGACAGGGGGAAGGTAAGGTGGATATTTTAATTTGTTTTTTGTTTTTTAATGTTTATTTTTTTGTTTTGTTTATTATTTTTAATGTTTATTATTACTTAATGTTTTTTATTATTTTAATGTTTATTTTTTTAATGTGATTTATTACCTTTCCTTGAATCCAATAAGTCCACTACATCCCTTCGGGAAAGGATAAAGATAGGGACTTATTCCAGCAACACGGAGGCAAGGTAGACGAAACTTACGACATCAATACTTATGATCATCATCATCACCATCACCATCACCATCACCACCATCTTGATAATCATCATAATCACCATCACCACCATCTTGATCATCATCATCATCATCATAATCATTTTCATCATTATCATCATCATCATCATCAAGAACATCATCATCATCATAAGCATTGTCATTTTCATCGTCAATGATCATCACCATCATCATTGTCATCATCGTCATAAACAACACCATCGACATCATCATCATCGTTAGTGATGATGATGATGTTGATATCGAAATTATGGTTGTCGTCGTAGTCAGCAGGATTATCATGATCATTGTATTTATGGCCATCATCATCATCATAGAGAACATCATCATCGTCAATAGACCCTTTCTTGAAAAAAAAATTGTCATATGAGTGTAATATGGTGACCATTTCGAAGTTTAACACACAGAGGATGCTTAATAAAGTCCACTATCAAGAAGACTTGAGACAAGCATAAGTAATAAGGTTAGATGGAATTCATTGTATAATACAATTTATTTCTTACAAATATTTGAATCCTAAAAATGTGTAAAATTCAATTAATTGCAACCTTGATAAATAGGAAATTGAATAGGAAATTGTTCTTGTCTTCTTATTATTTTTAAAATGTCTTCTAACATAGAAACCATTTTTTTTAAATACTTAGGCTTATTAAATATATCCTAGAGTGGGTAGTTACAAATTATGGATTACATGTGTTAATGCACACATAAACGAATCTAGTACACGATGAACATAGTTCCTATGATATCTTTCCATATAAATTATGTCATGGTTCTCATCTATCACTAGTACATGTGAACATTTTTGCCACGGAAAATCATCGCTAGGATGAACATGATGATGATGATTGCTATTATTCTAATGAGTATGAACATGATGATTATGATGATGAAAATGATAACATTGATGACGATGATGATGATGATAACATTGATGACGATGATGATGATGATAACATTGATGACGATGATGATTATAACATTGATGATGATGAGGTTGAGGATGAGGATGAGGTTGATTATGATGTCGATGATGATGATGATGAAGATGGTGATGATGATGATGATACCATTGATGATCATAAAGATGAAGATGATGATGGCTGCAATTATTATAATGAAGATGAACATGATGATGATGATTGCTATTATTCTAATGAGTATGAACATGATAATCATGATGATGAAGATGATAACATTGATGACGATGATGATGATGATAACATTGATGACGATGATGATTATAACATTGACGATGATCAGGTTGAGGATGAGGATGAGGTTGATTATGATGTCGATGATGACGATGATGAAGATGGTGGTGGTGGTGATGATGATGATGATGATGACGACGATGATTATTATGATACCATTGATGATCATAAAGATGAAGATGATGATGGTGATGATGATGATTATTATTATTATTATTATTATTATTTTGGTACCATTGATGATCATAAAGATGCATATGATGATGGTTGTGATTATTCTAATGAGGATGACCATGATGATGATGATTGCTATTATTATAATGAGTATGAACATGATGGTGATGATGAAGATGATAATATTGATGATGATGATGATAACATTGATGACGGTGATGATTATTGCGCTAAGAGGCGCTCTACAACCCAGTATGGGGGAGATCTTGTAACGTTATGTAATTTTATTATTTTGTTACTAACAAAATAATAAGAATTAAAAATTTTAATTATCCACCAAAATAAATGTCGCCCAAAAAAACAACCTAATATGGGGGAGATGTTGTAATGTTCCTACCTAACAAAACAATAAAAATAAAAAATTTAATTATCCGCAAAAACAAATGTGGGTCAAAATAAAAAATAAAAAATAAAAACAATATGGGGGAGATGTTGTAATGTTCCTACCTAACAAAATAAAAAATAAAAAATAAATGAATTATCCACAAACAAATGTTTCCTTGCACATGGTTTTAAAACCATGTGCAAGGCCTCCTAAAAAACCCATGGTTTCATTGTACATGGTTTAGGATGGCCCTGCAAATGGTTTTAAAACCATGTGCAAGGCCTCCTAAACAACCCATGGTTTCATTGTACATGATTCAGGAGGGCCTTGCAAATGGTTTTAAGACCATGTGCAAGGCCTCCTAAACAACCCATGGTTTTAGGAGGGCCTTGCACATGATTTTAAAACCATGTATGGGGGAGATGTTGTAATCTTCGTTCCTAACAAAATAAAAAATAATAATAAATATTGTATGTTGGCCATAAATAATATTAAATATTAATAATAAAAAATATTATATGTCGACCTTAAATAAAAAGATGTGTATTTTGGTTTGAATCAAATCAATGGCTATATATAGGACACACCAAAGCTGAGAGCTCCTTGAGTGCAATAACTAAGAATAAGTTTGCACCGTGAGAAAATGATCCCTATCGGTGCTTGATAGAGCCTAGGATTTGGATCTAGGCTGGTAACATTGACAATGATAAGGCTAAGGATGAGGATGATGACGATAAGGCTGACGATGAGGATGATGTTGATGATGACGATGATGAAGATGGTGATGATGATGATGATAATGATGATGATGATGATGACGACGATGATGATTATGATACCATTGATGATCATAAAGATGAAGATGATGATGGTTGTGATTATTCTAATGAGAATGACCATGATGATGATGATTGCTATTATTCTAATGAGTATGAACATGAAGATGATGATGGTTGTGATTATTCTAATGAGGATGACTATGATGATGATGGTTTCTATTATTCTAATGAGTATGAACATGATTATGAAGATGATAACATTGATGACGATGATGATGATGATAATATTGATGACGATGATGATTATATCATTGACAATGATGAGGCTGAGGATGAGGATGAGGTTGATTATGATGTTGATGATGATGATGATGATGATGATACCATTGATTATCATAAATATGAAAATGGTGATGGTTGTGATTATTATAATGAGGATGAACATGATTATGATGATTGCTATTATTCTAATGAGTATGAACATGATGATCATGATGATGAAGATGATAACATTGATGACGATGATGATGATGATAACATTGATGACGATGATGAGGTTGAGGATGAGGATGACGTTGATTATGATGTCGATGATGATGATGATGATGATGATGATGATTATGGTGATTATGATAGCATTAATGATCATAAAGATGAATATGATGATGGTGATGGTGATGGTGATGATGATGATGATGATGATTATGATTATGATACCATTTATGATCATAATTCATCAATCAATATCATCACCGAGTACAAAATCAGCTTCTAAATCATTTGGATATTGATCAACTTCTTCATTGGATTCTTCATCAAACACATCGGTGGTGGCCAACTACTCCTGATTTGCATCACCTTCTTCTTCACCATTGTCTTTTTCCTTTGGATTATACTTGACCGGTATTCATCTTGGATCATATCTAACAATGTATGACCAAACTACTTTACATGACACCTCTGAGTAAAAGGCATGCCCACATTGACTTGGAAGAACATAAGGCTCTGTACCTAGTTCAAGTGCCCTTGTATTAACCGTGGTAATTCCATTGGCATGCTCAATAATAGTTCTTTTAGGATCACATTCATTAATTTATATCCTATACCATTTGACCTTAAACGGTACTATTTTAAAGGAATTAAATTCGCACTCAATTATATCTTCCAAATAACCATAGTACCTATTTTACAATACTTTTGGATGCTTGTCACTTCTAGAAGAAACATTAGTGACTTGAAAAACTACAGTTATCCCACAATCGAATGTTTTCTTCTTGTCATCCAACTTTTTGATGAAAAATTTACTACCATTGGACCACATAGCCTTGTGGTGTATCAACTGCATCATGCCTGACTCGGTAAATTAATATATAAGAAGAAATAAACAAAAGAAATACATTTATATAATGGGAAACAACGAAAAAAATGATCATGGTATAAAATATACTTACCTTTTTATCTTTTAAACCACATGCTAAATCAATTTCCTTTGTGTAAGTTCACCGGGATATTCTTCTCGATGACGATACACTGTTTTAATCAATTTACTCACCCCTTCCCATAATAAGGTACCATAGAATTATATACATCCTTCTATCCGTTCCTCCATCCAATTAAGATTTTTTGCAATGTATAAATGTATTCCATCCCACACGCAACCAACTATATGAAAAAATAGCAATTAAGATGTTAGTTTTTCAACATTTAAGTTAGCATTATGATAAT
>LPNX011021279.1:203410-269403 GCA_001517045.1 Pseudotsuga menziesii | reverse complement strand
ATTCAAATGCTGAGGTGGATAAGAAGTTCTTCAAGAGTTGAGTTCTTCATATTCCTCATTGCTTGAGGGATCTTCTTTGGATGGAAAGAGCTTGATCTTCAATTAGTCCCATCTTCTCTTCTCTTCTTATGATTCAATCTTCTTCTTCTTCCCAAATTTTGCTTAAAGTAATCACATTCCTTGAATGAATGAATTCCACGATCCTGGGAGGCCATTCAAGGTGGCCATAACCACTTCTGCATTCTTCACCGCTTCTTTAGGTCATATTCTGATTTTGTTCTTCCCTTCAAATAGCTTGAAATTCTAGAAGACCTTCAACAGCATTGCTTGCAATAGGTAGTGCTCTGTAATGCACATGTGCAAGCCTTCTATGCCAAAGCTCATTTGTCTCTACATGGATCAAGGCTTGTTCTGGATGGCCCTTCAATTTGTACAAGCCTCCTTCTTGTTCTTCAATCACTACCGCATCATCGATAGTCTTTCCTTTTGGTCACATGATGACTTGACCATCTATGAATGCAGCCCGCATTCCTTTTGCATCAATGCTGAAATAGAGAGAAGGTTCTTCTTCAATCCTATGACAGCTGATATTAGAACATATTCATCCTCGCTTGAAGAATCTTCTCTTTCATATCTGGATCTCTTTCTGGATGGTTCATCATCCTCTGCAGCATGAGCATGATGTCTTCTTTGGCCTCGTGTCCCTCTGAAACTGGAACCTCCATACTCATGTAGGTGTCCAATCCATTTTCTTCAGAGAGATCATATACTTCCAGGTTTGGAAGTTGTTAACTTTCGCAATCTTTTAACTAAGCTGATGTGATATATCATATTGAAATGAGAACCTCAAATGGAAATAGCAATGGATTAGATCTTACTGATTTGAGGTGTCCGTCCTTGTCCCGGAGTTCGTTGATCTAGGGTTTGTTGTAGAAACCCTAATTTTCAAAACTTGGAATCTTTCAGATCTGATTTGATAAATAGATATATCTCTTCAAATGGAGCTGTCCAATGTACTCCTTTTCTGAAAACAGTGGAGGGAAGCTCTCGGAACAGGAAGCCCTAATTTTCTGATTTCTTCTGCAGACATTCCTGTTACTGTTTCTGTGATATCTCTGAAATTACTGATCCTCTATGTCTGAAATTTCTCACTTAGGTAACCTCGCATGTCCTTGATCCAACACCATAGGTGTCATCAGAATTGGTTTCACCATTTTGGATTTATGATCCTTTTCCCAAGGTGACCTGTTACAGGACTGTTCAAAATAGTGAAGTTGTACGGAATGCCACGTGTCACTGGTTCATCTTCTGAGTCTGAACTTCGGACCACAGAAATTAAAGTCCGTTCCCTTTCTGTAACATCTTCAGAAATTCCATTTGGACCTCTGTAGCCCAAGATATTGCAAATATCCCCAGGTGTCCTGTTCATGGATGATTTCTGGAAGAGGATGGAACCCTATCTTGGAGAGATCATATCTACCAGAATATAGCGAATCAGAGGCTTCCCTTTGGAAAAAGTGTTCATCAGTATTGTATATTCGGCCCCTGCAATTTTCAGCTTCTGAGACTTCGCCAAACTTGGAATATAGCGACTGTACCAAAACTTAGCAGTTTTAGCATTTAGGGTTTCTCCAGCTTGGGGTCAAACTAGGGTTTGAATTTCCCAGAGTTTCACCCAACCAAATTTCTTGATCCAGGTCTCTAAACTTCGGTTTTGATGAGGAGAACAATCCTATGCAGGTCTCAATCAAAAATTCCTCTTCTGTAGAAAGCCCTAATTTCCACATCGAAACTGAAAATGCTTGAAATTGAATTCCGTATCAACAGAACGATGCACCATTTAATGGAGAGTCATCTTAGCATACTTTTGCTGAAAATCTGTGGAGGAAGATCCACAAAATAGGAAGCCCTAGTTCCTGTAGCTGCACAATGTCTTCTTCTCAGGTTAGCTCCGATTCCATGTTAGTTTTTCAACATTTAAGTTAGCATTATGATAAGATCTTTTCACTGAGAGAATAACAAGCACAGCAATCACATAATCACATCACAAGAGACAAGAGACACAAAGCTTTTAGGAGGGGAAACCATAAATGGAGAAAACCCCTCAACTTCCTCTAAGATAGTATCACCACAAGATGTGATCCCAAAACAGTAAGATGACCTCCCAACACAATAGCAGCCTTTTGTCTTCTGTCAAGCCAAAGATTTCCTTCTCCAAAAGTGCGCCACACTTGAGAGAGCAAGAGAGCTAAGTCACAAGTGATAAATAGAGAGACTCTCACTCTCTATTTATATTCTTCCGTTGACTTGAAGTGCACTCAACCATGTAGGCTTAACTTATAATTAATTACTTGAGCCTACACCTTAATTCGTGTATAATAACCCAAGTGCCCCTAAACTGTGGGGACTTACCTAATGACTTGATATGACTTGTTTACATTATAATCCTCCCGATCGGAACATCGGGGCATGACCACATGACTCAAATACATAATAGAAACATCCCGTAATAAACATCGGGTTACAATACATAATATACATAGAATAATACATTCTGAAGTTACATATACATCAACATAAGAATTGTTAATTAGCTATCATTAAAGGAAGTTAATTTTACCTTAAAATACTGATGGAATAATAAAAATTACATGAGTAAGATATATATGAAATTGAAAAATTAATTGTATAATAAATTAAATCTGCACCGTCTAATTACCTTTCACTTTCCTTGTTCTACCTTTCCCCAACAGGACCTCCCCTTCAAAGTTGTTGATGGACTTGACGTGTCAAATGCGAGGAAGATTGATATTTTTTGCTAAATTTGGAACATATTGACTAATGTACACCATGGATTGATATACCATATAGCCTTGCACATTAGAACCATCAGTACGTGCTCTTTTTATATCAAAATCCTTCAATGACTTCAAATGCCTTTCCACCATCCACATTGATCTTGTGTGTACAGGTCCACACAATTAAATCTCCTCAACTTGGTGTATGAGACAGTGTTCTTTTGCATTGAAAAATCATGGAGGTAAATACTTCTGCATTTCACACATTAGATGATGAATTTCTCTCTTCCAATACCTAATATCTTCCTTATGGATTTATTTATATGAAAGGCACGTACAAATTATGCAAGAAAATAATAGTGCTCAACAAAATTGAGGCATATATAATAAAGTTCCAATCTATAAAACACAATATGTCAATGAATTATGCAACAAAGTGAACAAACATTTTCATGCATATAAATTGTTACTTACCTTGTGTATTTACTAAGGTCATATATAACTTATTTTATGTCGTCGTCAAAGATATATGGGAGAGATAGAGGTAGAACATACTGTAACAAAAATAAAATCATTATTTATTTAATTTCCAAATAAGAGACAACAATTACAAAAAAATATGTACTAAATGGGCATTATATACATAAATAATTACCTTAATGAATGTATGCCAGTCATGAGTTTTAACACTGCCAAAATCACCTTTTTTTGTTCAGATATTTTGTGTGTTCGACGCAAACCCAGTCAAAAACCTTATTTTCTGAATGACCTCTTTTATATTATTGCTTTGTTTCTTTCTCAACAAAAATGCACAACGATTAAATTTCAACAATAAGAAAAAGTCAATGACTGTTACTGTGATGACCGTTGGTTTGCAAGTGTTTAGTGTTCCTTCTCTATAGCGACGAACGTTTGTCTTCGTCGCAATAGAAACGAAATTTCGTCTCTATAGAGACAAACAGTCATTTACGTCGCAGTAGCGACAATGATCGGGGGCCAGACCAATTTATTTCAAAATATTTATCAATTTATCCATGAAAATTACCATTTTACCTTATTCATGGAAATATTTCATGGAAATTTTGAGCCATATGTACTAGTGATTGGGACTAAAGACTCTCTAAGAATTGTAAAACTTTTAAAAAATATCCCTCTAGAAGAAAAGAAAAAATATATAGATCTAATGAAAAACTATTCTGATCTTTTCGCTTGGAGCAATGAAGATCTAAAGGAATATGATACTTCCATCATACAACATTCTATTCCTATTAGACATGGAGAAAAGCCTTTCAGACATAAACTTAGAAGAATAAGTCTCATGTTGTTTCCCTTGATTGAGAAAGAAGTGAGAAAACTATTCAATGCAAAGATTATTCTAACACTCAGATTTTCGAGGTGGGTAGTTAATTTATTGCATGTCAGAAAGAAGAATGGAGAAATCAGATTGTGTGTATATTTCATAAACCTAAACAAAGTATCATTGAAACATAACTATCATTTTCCCAAAATGGATCGCATTCTGCAGAAGGTTGTTGGCACCGAAATAATTTCTACAATGGATGGTTTTTCTTGATACAACCAAATAAAAGTTCTTCCTTAGGATCAGGAAAAAACAGTCTTCACTACACCCTGGGGAACTTTTATGTATGCCAAAATGTCGTTTGGGTTGATGAACGCATGAGCAACTTTCCAGAGGGCAATGGACATAGATTTTGTTGAGGAAAAAGATAGGTTTGTTGTGATGTATATGGATGATATTACATTTTATTCAAAATATGACAGGGATCACATAAAACATATGTAAAGAGTATTCTTAAAATGCAGGAGGTATGGTATTTCTCTCAATCCTAGAAAGTCTAATTTTGTCATGAAAGAGGGAAAACTGTTGGGTCATATTATTTCTAATGATGGGATTAGGATTGATCTAGAAAGGGTAAAAGCTAATCTAAAGTTGGAAATACCAAGAAATAAGAGGGAGGTTCCGTCATTCATAGGCTAAGTAAATTTCTTAAGAATTTTTATCCCAAGTTTTGCAGAAATATTAAGGAATGTTGCAAACATGTTGAAAAAGGATAGTAAAATCAAATGGACTATAGAATCTAGGCAATCTTTTAATGATATCAAGAATGCAATATCAGAGGAACCTTTCTTATTTAGTCCTTATTTTTCTAAAGATTTTATGATTTTCTCGTATGCCTCTGAACACGCAATTGTTGGGGTCTTGCTGCAGAAGAATCAACAAAGTGTTGAGAATCCCACTGCTTTCTTTAGAAAGATCATGAGAGATGGGGAGTTAAAATATGACATCATGGAGAAATAGACTTATGCCTTAGTAAAGTCCTTGAAATATTTCAGAGTGTATATTTTACATTCCCGTATTATAGCTTATGTACCCAGCAATGTGGTGAAGAATATTCTTACTTAGCTTGATCGAGAAGGAAAGAGAGCGAAATGGATAGCAGTCTTGCTAGAAAATGATTTGGAGATCAGACCTACAAAGTTGGTAAATAGATAGGGACTAGCAAAGCTTATGACTAATTCAAATTGTTAATCCTTACAGTTGAATTTCTTATCTAATCATTGAAATCAGTTGGACTCGGGATTGCAGGTGATTACAAATTTCACTTTATCTCCTTAGTATAGTCATATTATATATGTTTTGAAGAACTTAGAATCACCTCCAACATTAAGTAAAACCAGAGCTAGATCAATGAAGTTAAAAGCAACAAATTTTTGTATCACGAATCAATATTTATATTGGAAATATCCAGGTGGTATCTTTCTCAATTGTTTGTTGGAAAATGAAGCTCAACAGACTATGAAGGATTTTCACCAGGGAGTCTGTGGAGGCATCACTCTTGGAAAGTCATTGCAAATAAAATATTGAGGGTTTCTTTCTATTGGCCCACCATGTTTTCATATGTTTATAAAGAGATCACAACCTGTCATCAGTGTCAAATATTTGATGGAAAAAGAAAGCTAATACATTTGCCACTTAATCCTATTTCAATAGAGGCACCTTTTTAGCAATGGGGGTTAGATTTGATTGGAGAAATTAACCTAGATTATTATGGCAAACATAGATGGATCCTGACTGCAACTGATTATTTTACCAAGTGGATTGAAGTTATAGCTACCATGAGGGATACTAATGTTGTTATCATGGATTTTTCTAAAAATAATATTATGTCAAGGTTTGGGTGTCCTAGAATACTTGTCACTGATATTGCACTAGCTTTTAAATCTAAAAAAATTATCATATTTTGTCACAAATATCATATCAAACTAAATCATTATACTGCATATTATCCTCAAGGAAATGGGCTTGCAGAATCTTCAAATAAAAGACTAGTAAGGATAATAAAGAAACTGTTGGAGGAAAACAAGTGAGCTTGGTATGCAAAATTGAAATATTCTTTGTGGGTAGATAGAATAAGCAATAAAATAGCTATCGGTATGTCATATTTCCAGCTGGTATATGGGGTAGAAGTGGTTTTTCCAGTTTCTTTAGGTTTTCTGGTAATGAAGTTGTTGCAGGAATAAGAAGAAGAACCAAATCATATGCAAAGAAGGATCAATCATATTATTGAGTTGAATTAGGTAAGGGAGAAAGCTTATGATAAAGTGCAGATACGTTAGGATAAAATGAAGAAGACTTTTGATATGAGGGTTAAATAAGAACAGTCTCAGGTTGATGATCTAGTTTTGAAATGGGATGGACCTAAAGAATACAAACATGGGAAGTTTGATCATATGTGGACGGGGCCATACAACATTGTTTCTTTTAGGGGAGATAATTCTTTTATTCTGCATCATGATGGGGTTCAGCTGAAAGGGGGCCCTATAAATGGAATATTTCTAAAGCGTTACTTGTCCTGAGGTGGAAGGTAATGTTATACATTAATGTATATATTTTTTTTATTGAAGTATCAGTACAGATGGAAAACTGAAGGATTTGAATCCCAAAGAGAAGGCCCTAAGATCTTGAAGATTTGTCATTTTATTTTATTTTATTTACAAAAACAAAAAACAAAAAAAAACAAAAAACAAAAAAAAGGAAAAAAGAGATTTGAGTTGTTAAGTTTTTTAAAGGTTTTGTACAGAGAATAAATCGGCACTGGCCTATAGGTTCTTTGTTACATCGCCAGGAAGATAACATCCCCAATTGGAGCCAATTGTTAGCATTGTTTTTCTTAACAGTTGAGATAAGCAAGCCTAGGAAGAAATAATGGTAGCGTATAAGAAATTTTGGTAAAGGTGGTCGAAAGGTGTTAAATCCATAATCAAAGCCTTATTTATTTAGAAAAAACATGAGCTAAACTTTGGAAAGAGGCCAAAAATGAAAATTCGTGCCTGTGATATATGTCAAAAAGTTGCAATGGTCCATATTATCAGGCAGAAATATCTATGGAAAACATGAAATCTGCTCTTAAAAGATGCAAGGTAGAAGTGAAATTGATGATCGAAGGAGAAGTTTAAAAAGCAGCTTAGATCTACGGTCGAGCGAAAAGGTAAAATATATCTATGATGGGAGATGAATCCACTGATAAAAGTTGCGTAGAAAATAAAATTCTAGAATCAACGAAAAATCTTGGGGCCCACCTAAATAAATGGTCGAGATTTGAAGATTAATAGATCTACGACGTAGAAGGATTCTGATGTTAGAAGATGCACGGAGAAAGTCAGGTTGGAGATTAGTGGAATATTTAAAACCAAGCATTAATCAATGGTGGAGATTTATGAAGGGTAAGATCGACGGTGGATATGTATTCAATTGGGAGAACATGCACACCAGATGTATAGTTGGATCCTGGCGGAATTGTTAAAGGGTGGAATTGATCAACAATCAGGATTTGAATCATATGAGATCAATAGCTTTCAGGTAGTCCGCTGATCGAAGTTACACAATGTTTTACATTTTAGGTGGACAATGAAAAGTAAAGAAAGGGTTATGTAATAGATGAGATCTACGGTGGAAAATAA
Source organism: Pseudotsuga menziesii (assembly GCA_001517045.1). Lineage (NCBI taxonomy): Eukaryota > Viridiplantae > Streptophyta > Pinopsida > Pinales > Pinaceae > Pseudotsuga > Pseudotsuga menziesii. The sequence goes on along the minus strand of LPNX011021279.1, from coordinate 261,622 downwards.
AAATCTGATAAGATCTACAGTGATAAAAGGATTCACTGTTTAAAATTGCAAGGAAGATAGAGGATAGGTCGGGCGGCGGAATTAGGGAAGGAAGATGTTAATGGATAATTAATATCGATGGTTCAAGGTAAAGGAATATTAAATCTATGTACTGAGAAGGGTCTACTTGTCAGATCTACATGAAAGTTAACATAGAATTCCATTAGTGGAAAATGAAACCACTCTTTTGATCCTAAAAACACTATGAAGAATATTATAAAAAGGTGAAGCCACGTGGTTGAACACTATTTGTATTTTATGCATTGGGAGAAGAAAGCATTGTTCTATGTGGAAAAAGCTAGTTCATACAAATACTCATCCAGCTGTCAGTTTACCAAGTAGGCCATGTTTTACCTATCAAATAATATTTAAATATGGATAGTGGAGGAGAAATAGAGGCTTGGGCTTTCAAATTTCAGAATATTAAGGAAGTATTTGAAGACAAAGATAACAGAATGTTTGATACTCTTCTGTATTTTGGCCCTGTTCATAAGTTGAAAACTAATATAGAAGCATTTAAATACCAGGGTACAAAATTACATGGTGTTTTCTAGTCCCATTTTTACTTCTTTTGTCCAGAACAAACCCTAAACTTTCTGGATTTTGTTGAGTGGTGTGCATCTAGATATTCTTCTACTGAAAGAGTGATTATGGATTCATCCAAAACTAAAATTTTAGGTCTTTTTAATGCCCTAGTCATCCAGGATTCACTCACAAGCCCTTCTTCATTCACCCTAAATCGAGAATATTTTAACGAAGAAGACCTAATTCAATCCTTCTAAGAGGTAACCCTTGAAAAAAACAACTTTTTTTCACCAGTTGTTTCAAGTTAGATTTGTCCCTTGAGAACCAATCTTTCCCTTTAGATGTAAACCTATTCAATGAGGAAACTAGAGTAATTATTTCAATGATGAGTCAGTTTTTAGGTCTAGATACTGATTAATATATTCTTGAGTTGTTGATGAGCCTTTTATTAAGAATCGGCACAAGTCAGTCTGAGTCACAGTATTTCCAGTCACCATGCCTTAAATTTGATGAATTCCTATTTGAAAGTATTCACTCTCAGCTAGTGAATTTCCACAGCACCAAAACCTTTAGATTTAAATCATATTTGATCATAATGTTCTTGTTCTTTAATGAGGAGAATTTACAACTACCAGAAATGGTTTTCGCAGATGAAATCAGTAACAACTTCTTTAAGTATATGAACTTCTTGATGGTAGAGATATACAAAGTGTTCATCAACAATAAATTACCCAGGGTACTACCACTAATGAAAGAAACTTTACAGTTTTCCCCAGACAGGAAAATAGGAGACTGGTTCCTGTTGGAAGAGCATAATATTATCAGAGTATATGGTTTCACTCATGAGCCATATATTCTACCATATTTCCTCAATCATAGAATATTTTATTTGAAGATGGTGAGACAAAATCTAGTAGCTGAAAATGAACATTTCATCAACTTTAGAAAAGCTTCAGAGCTAAAATTTCCTTGGGTGATTGGACCCTTTATCATAAAGAACAAGGCTGCACATCCTATAGTGGAGTGTTTACTTAAGGGAATGGATTTGAAAATAGACTTTGCAGTGAACTATGATCCACAACATATCTTCTCAATAAGATGACAAGTGAAAAAGAATAAACCTTTTGAACACCAGGAGGTTGAATGGTTGGTTGAGAAAGCAAATTGGTTGGATTGTCCTTCACCAATGCAGGATGAAGATGTTATGCAGCAAAATCCTCCATCACCAATACAGAATGTAAATGTCACACAAAAAGATCGATTGGTTGTGATTGCAACAGCAGAGGTTATCCCCCCTATTACAAGCCAGTCGAAAATGACAGGAAAAAGGAATTTCTCAAATGCAATGGAAACAGAAGAAGAAGGAATTTCAGAGACAACAAAGAAGCAAAAGACTGAAATTGAAGGGGAATTGGTAGAAATGATTAATACCGAGGGAAAGAAAAAGAAAATGAAGATCAAAAGACCAGCCTTTGAAGTAAAAGAATATGCATTTTCATCGACTCCTGAAGGATCAGCTGACAAAGTCAAATCCAGGGCTGAATTGTTTGATAAATACAAGGGGAGCAAGGATACATCTTTGGATGAGTCTTTAAAATTGTAAGAAGATGTCAGAAAAAAATTCCAGCAAAGATGTTTCTCTGGTGATTGTTAAGGATCATGCCAAGAATACTTTCAAATTAGCAGTTGCCACTAAAAACAAGGTATTGGAAATGATATTGAATTTGTAGATTATCCCATTGCCAGGTATGATACATTTACACAAGAAAACTAGGGAGTTAATTTATAGTGACTTTTTGAAAGCTACTTTGAAGGTATCTGGATTTCAGTCTACAAAGTCTAAGATTGAAAATCAACTAAGATAGGAAAAGGTGGAAAATGAGGCACACCAGCAGCAAATCAAAAAGCTTCAAGGATATTTTCTAGCCATTGATAATGAAGAAAACAAGGAGAAGCTACCCAAAATATCCTTACATAGAAGGAAAACACAAATAAGGTGTTGAAGAAGAAATTAAATATCCCTGCTACAAAACTTATTCAAGCTTCTAAATTGACTAAGTTGGAAAGACAAAAAGAGCTACTAACTGATGAACTGAGTGACAGTAAAGCAAAAATTTTGAAGTTTGTTGATGAAAGGAAAGAGTGGGAAAAAGAGAAGGCTATTTTGGTTGAGAGAGTTAATGTTTTAAATGAAAAACAATCAGCTTTGGAAAAAGAGATAGAGGATAAAAATAAAGAGGATGAAGTACAAGTAATTCAACATATTGCACAAAAAAGTACAGAGTCTATTGTGTAAGCTATGTCTGAGGTAAATTTAAAGGACTCAGAAATTGTTGGTTTAAAAAACCAAAATAAAAATCTAGAAGATGCAGCTTTGAAGAAATAAGAATAAAGGAAATCACTAGAAAACAAATTCAAAGATCTACTGGATAAAAATTATAAATTGACAAAGCAATTGACTGGACAATTGCAATTACAAGGAGCAAAGCATATTATTTGGGATATGATTATTTCTTAGGCCGTTAAGCTCAGACCATATTTGAACTATATTTTGGACAAAGAAATAGTTATAAATGCTACCAGGAAAAATTTCACTGCAGTAAAAGAGGCCTTAAACAATAAGTCTATAGATACAGCCAAGAACACAATAAATTTTCAGAATGGCTTGTCAGAAGATTCTTTGAAGACCATGGGAATAAAGGATAGAATCACAGTGATTACTTGGTCCAGGAAGGTAGTTGGTAAACATCAACACATTGATACTATACAAGTAAAGATGGACATAATGCAGCATCAGTTGAATATGTTTAAAGCTTCATTTGTGCCACTTTTTCAAAAGGGTTTTCCTTCCTTTTGGGAAGAAAATGGTAGAATTTTTTCTCAAGTGGAATATCAAACTCATCTGGTCAGATGCAGGTTGGATTATAGAAAATTTGAGGATATGAATCAATCCCTATTAGGGAAAGTTGTGGTGGATAAATTCACAAAGGATTTTGAAATAATCAACACTTTCATTATTGTTTGTAGTCAATTGCTAGCAATTTCATATGTAGATCATGTATAATTGCGAGTATTGGGTAAAGAAATAGCCATTCTAGAACTTTCAATCGTTGATCAATGGAAGACAGTAGAGAAATTTGGAAGGATGAAGTACAAGCTGCATCAATGAAGCAATCTCGAGGAATCTTGGAGATTTATTTATTTTGAAAACTGTAATAAATTTATGAGTACTTAATTGGTTAGGAGTTAAAATGACAAATGTAATAAGGCAGTTATTTTTTCTATTTTTAGCATTGACGTAGTTATTATCTCAAGGACTATTTTATGTATTTAAGAAACATTTTGCAATGTATTGAGGGTTGGAACCCATGATAAAAACTGAATATTGTAAGAGAGTTTCAAAGTTAATAAAGCTTCCAGATCCAAGTAGGCATTTTGCAAATATTCTTGTTTTATTTACTTTAAATTATGTACCTTCTCTTATTTATGTGAATGTTTTCCTATTTACCTTTCCATTATGTTATCCTTTCATGCTTGAATCAATTTATATTGGATTAGAATTCATAATCATATGCTCTGGTCCTTTTCTTTCAAGCATTCACAAATATTTCCACTAAAGTTAATATTGGATTCATCCTTGTTATATGCCCATATTAATGGATTGTTTCTTGTTCTTCCTCATCACTAGACAATCATATTTTTTACTGTAAAGGAGTAGCTACCTTGCATCTGTTTAAAATTACATTGCAAAACCATTGTTATATGTGTCCTCATATATGACTCCATGCCCAATGAGCACTAGTTTCATCCACTCTTACTATTAAATTTTATTTCTTTACAAACATTTATGGCCTCTGAGTTTATCTATTGAGAGATCCCTCTCTGGAAAGAAAGAAGCCAGCTTTCTTCCTAAAGATTGGTTTTGTTGTTACCTTGGGATTGTCCTTTCACTACCGGGGGTAAATTCTGAGTGCTAACAATGATGAGGAGGAGGAGGAGGAGGGGGAGGAGGAGGAAAATTATTATGGTTATGAGGATGATGATGATGATGAAGATGATGATGAGAATGAGGATGACGATGATGATGACGATGATAACAAGAGCATTTTATTACCGAGCTTCTCTTTGTTTCGAGAATAATTTAATATTCTCTACTAAATATGGCCAACCACGTGAAGGTGTAATCTCATCTTACCCTCCCCCCCACCCGTCCTCATGTCGTTCTCAATTCCCCATAACCCAAAAAAATCTGTGTACAAAAAAATAATTTATTCATGTGTTTTTTACATATGGGTGAAAACACGAAGTTGCTATACAACTTTTTGAGAATCAGTCACACTAAAAATTCAAGATCATCACACTAACAACAACAACAAAAATGTAAAAACTCACGGGGATGTTCCTTTCATTTTCCTCTTCAAAAGGGTAGTTTTATTTTGTATGATAAGAGTCACATTTGAAAGAAAATGGGAGCACACAAACATGTGTCAATAAGGCACCATTTTTTAAACATATTATATTTTGAAAAATAATAAAAAATTGTGTTTAGGTATGAAAATCCTCAACATATAGGCCATTGCAAAGTAAAATTTGTGTATATTATGAACATACATTTGGTTTCCGTAAAATGAATAGTCATATCTAAAAAAAATGAAGGGCACACAGGTCATTCATTATCCAAACCTAAAAATTTAAAGTATGTCATTGGTTCCCTTCAAATTTGTTCTACTATATGTCCATAAAAAAAATCAAAAAAATATGAATACGAAGCTAATAGAATTCTCTAAACCTCTTGTTTTTATGTCAAGGTGAAATTCCTAAGGGGGGTATGGATTTGAAAGGGTTTAAGTTGAAAAACATAAAATTTTGCAGTTTTTTGTCCCAAAACAGGAAAAAATTGTATAGCAACTTCGTGTTTTCACCCATACTTAAAGCAATGTCTCTTATAGCATATTCCAACGTACAAGAAAATGCAAAAAAAACTTAAAATACCTCATATATAGAGTAGAGAATATATATTAAGGCATATCTCATATAATTCAATAGACTTCATCATCTTATTCATCCAAGTCATCATCTGTATCATCCGATCCATATTCAACATTGTAAGGTTTGGCCATATCATCATCGTCATTGATGTCAGTTTCGATCATCATGTCATCATCAATTTCGTCTTCATGGACATTGTCTTCTACATCATCCGATTGAACTAATTTTTTGTCATCTTTCTCTAGAACATGATGGTCTAACTCATGTTGATCATCATCAACATCGTCTTCTTATTCAATAGCCTCTCCATTATCTTCCTCCACATTATACTTTATCGGCCTTCCCCTTGGATCGTGTCTCACGAAAAATGACCAACCCCTCTACCTGGAACCTCATATTAAAATACATGTCCATGTTAGCTTGGAAGAACATAGGGATCTATTCGTGGATCAAACAGCCTTGTATTAACCATGGTAAATCCATTTTCATGTTCAATAATAGTTCTATCGAGATCACATTGATTCAATTGCAACCTATACCATTTTACAACGAATAGAACTAATTTGGAGTTAAAATCACAATGAATAATATCTTCCAAATATCTGTAGTGTCAATTTTCTGAGAGTTTTGGATGTCTGACACTTCTAGAGGAAACATGGATCACCTCAAAGACTGCAGTTATCCCACAATCAGAAGTTTTCTTCATTTCATCCAACTTTTTATGTGAAATGTATGACCATTGCACCACATAGCCTTATGGTTTTTTACCCGCAACAAGCCATACACATAAATATTACATCTTGAATTGATCATGATTAAGTGCATGTTTATGATTCACAGGGAAACAAATGAATGTGTATATCAATATATTTGAAAAACAATAGTATGGCTAATTAATCTACTTAATTGCTTATCTTTTAAACCATATGCTAAATGGATTTCTCTTTCTGTAAGATTGGTATCTCCAATGCAATGAGGTGCTCTAACCAATGAAGAAACACCTTCACATGATATTCCATGACCAGATTGTTTGCATCGTTCAATCCATATCTTCATCCAATCATGATTGTTTGTTATGTATAAATGAAGTGCGTCCCACTCATGACCAACTGCTTCATGAAAATAAAATTACATTAAGTACAATTGTATATTCATTTAACATGCATGTATAAACTTTTAATTGATGAATATTGAATATTAAAGATGAAATAAGTACGATATATACATAAAAATAAACAGTCAAATGTACTATAATTAATCTTCACTAGATAATAATTACCTTTCACCTTCCTCGATCTACCTTTCACAGTCAAGTACTCCCCTTCGAAATTGTTATTGGAGTTCGGATCACAAATGCGACCTAAATTGAGCTTTGATGATAATTTAGGAAGGTATCCACTAATATACATCATGTTATGGTATACCATATATACCTCCACCATAGAACCCTCAAGATGTGTGCATTTTCTAACCAAGCCCTTCAAAAATTTGAAGTGCCTCTCAACCATCCACATGGACCTTGAGTGTACAGGCCCACACCATTCAATATCCTGAACTTGGTGTATGATGTAGTTTTCTTGTGCATTGAAAGATTTTGAAGGTATATACTTTTGCATTTCACACATCAGACACAGAATTTCTCTCCTCCAATACTTTATATCTTTTTTGTGGATTTATTTAGATGACAACCATCTACAAGTGATGCAAACAAATCATGAGATTAAACAAAAAAAATATTATTTTACATAACAATTATAAAGTAATATCAAATCTAAGTTCTACAATAAACTAAACAAACACTTTATGCATGCAAAATATCACTACTTGCCTTGTGTATTTTCCAAGATCATATATAACTTGTTTGACATTGTTGTCGATTTGTCCAGGAGAGATAGAGGTAAAACATACTGTAACAATATAAAAATTGGTTCACTATTTTTTTCAAAAAGTATACAAAAAATACCAACAATATACATGAGAATAAAAAAATATAGCTATATACACACACACACACACACACACACACATTAATGAAGAAATGCCAATCATGCATTTTCACCCCTACAAAATCACCTTTCTTGGTTATGATATTGTTCATGTTCAAACAAAATCCGGTGGTAAATTTAATTGTTCGTATGAATTATTTTACAAAATTGTGTTGTTGCTCCGTTAACAACCATGGAAGTGAGTTTATATTAATTTGGTCTCATTTTCTATGTAATTGAATGACATATTTCATTGCATGATTGGCTTCATGAATGTCATTGCAAATTTTGACAATTTTTTCTTTGTCGCTCCTTAGATCCAATATTCACCGTAATGTTTTAGCCACATTCTTTTCAATATGCATTGTATCAAACATATGAGTGATTTGTAGATTCTCATAGTATGTAAACCTACTAAATTATTTAGGATAACTTTTCATTCCTCGTGGAATCCCATTAATGCCTTCATTATCACAACAACCATCATGAATCATAGTTTATAAATAATTTACAGAAACCAATGTCAATTACAGTAAACAACACACAATAAAAAAATGTTCAAAACATTTCATATATGATGATAGATAGACAATTTGATATGTATGTACCTTGACGATTTCTATGATATTGCAACTTCCATAGGTGAGGTGTCATTCTCTTCAAGTTTAATGCAGTCTCTTACTTCCCATTGAATATATGTTTTTCAGTAGTTCGATACCTATGATTCTTAGAGAGGAAGTGCCTATACTCATCAAACACATCCTTTCGTAAACTTTTTGAACTGAGGGATTTGATGTTATGACCACAAATTGGACATGCAAATTTTCCCTTTGTTTGAAGACCTCCATAAAGAGCCAATGTATTAACATTGTCAATTATAATTATATAAAATGAATGGATTATGTTAAAAAACTTGCATGCATAATATATCAAATTCATAAAATTAAATACTATTAAATTTGATGTTAAAATCACATTCCGCAAAAATGGGTTAACCCTGGGGAATCATATGCTATCCATACAAGCATTGCATGGAATTGAAATTTCCTTTGTTGTATTTGTCTAGATACATCATACATAGTGATGTCATTCCATAGCTTTAGTAGTTCGTCAATAAGAGTCTTGATATATACATTCATATCTTTAGCTTGGTACTTACCTGATTGATTTGAACATATAAAATATATAATTATTACAACCATTAAGATATATAAATAATACATAAGAGTAAAAGAAAAAAATATGCCACTTTATTAAAAACAAATTGTAGACACAACCTAGAATAATCATTGCCAACATTATGTGCCCCCCCTTTATTGACAACCATGGAGGAATGTTATTGTTGATAACAAAAATAGGCCATACCGAGTAAATACTTCTCTTCTTTGCATATGGATTGACAACATCTGCTACCAAAGAAAGCCTAACATTACGAGGTTCTTCTTTAAAGTGTGCCCATTTTTCCTCCATATCTCTAAATGCAGAACCATCTGCAGGCATTCGAATAATGTCATCTTGACTTCTATTATGTGCATGGTAATCGATAAAGTGTGTTATGTTTTTGCACTTGAATAGTCATTGCAAACGTGGAATAATGAGAATATAACAAAGGACCTTGCAAAAACATTTTTTTGTCACTTGCTCTGTTCAATATCTACTAAAATGAGATTCTATACATTCATATTCAAATTCATGTTGTTTATAATATATAATATGGGCATCGGGGCATGCATCAATTGATTCATACTACATTATAATTTTTTTCATGACGACAGATAAATATCAATATTTGTGAGGTAAAATATTTTACGGTGGTAACAAAAATTCAGCTATCAAGCTACAACAAATTAAAGTAAAAAACTAGTTAATATAATATATAAATAATATTAATGAAACATGTTTCATTCGTATTAATTTTACTCATGAATTAACAATGAAATTATCATAGGAACAAACATAAACTTTATCGCTATCATATATTTGTGATGGAATATATTACATACCTTAACATCTGTGTGACTGATGTGTTTGAAAGACCATTCATAACCTTCAAGTTCATTATCATCAATATATCAGAGAGAATATTTGTGTTGGATCCTTCATAAAGGGCTTTGTATGCCTTCTTAATAAGAGGTAAATCATGAACATCATCAAAGTCATCATTTTCATGATCATAATCATCATCATCATCATCATCCATTCTAACTTTGAATGTATCATGGATCAATGTATTTGTACTATTATCTTCAACTATGTTATCAGTATAATCATCTTCTTCAATGTGATGATTAACTTGTTCATGGTGCTTGTTATGAAAGCACATCCTCCGTGTGATATGTCATAGGAGGTAGTCCTTTATAATTACATGAAACCATCAAAATATATTAGTTAATATAAGAAATATTAAAATGATAAATATATTTACAAAACCAATCAATATAAAGACATATATAATGAAACATTTACCAATGGATGATAGTGATGTCCCCCCTCAGCATGTCCATATTCCCTACAATGTATTTTGGTTGTTGTGATCTTTATTCTTATCCTTTTAAATCCCATGCATTGACTACATGGACAATAGCATTTCCCATCACCCTTTCTTTTTAGTCCATCCCACAATCTAGCAAGCAATTCACGATTTTGATCGTGTGGATCAGGGATATTGTTAAGTTCTGACATTTTCTGATACCAAGCTTGACTGATTATTATCTATCTTAAACATTCAAGGTCCACACTTCACTATTTTTAATCATAGTAAAAATTGAAATAATTGTGGCTTTTTGTATGTAAAACAGTCTGTGCGAAGATTACAACTTCAGCAAACCTTCACTTGTATAGAAAACATGTCAGAATATTCCTAACATATAGTTTCTAAAAATAATTTCTTGTCAGATATCCAACAGAATTACCATAGTTACCGTTGTAATCCTCATGTCGTATTTTCGACTATAGAAATCGAATATCCAACAATTGTCATCGAATTTTCAATGATTGTTGTCATATTTCTAATTACCATCGAATATCTGATATAAACTAGAGTAAATTTAAAAAAAACAGAAAAATTCATAATTACAAAGGTGAAATCCAACAGCAGGGTCAATTTCATCGGATTGCGTTAAATTTTCTCATCTGATTTTGGGTTCAAATCTTGTTGTCTCATAAATGAGTAGTTTAACTTTGGACCTTTCCATGCCTCCTCTGGAATTCCACCATCCAAAGTGCTTGAATTCCTTTTGTTTATTAAGTAACAGCAATATCTACAACATCATCCTAAAATTGTAAGGGCAAGCCTTCATGCAATCTCATACACCTTGGACTCTCCATGACCGTCCTATTCATCCTTTTTGACACGCCATATTATTTTGGTGTTCCTGAAATTGTATTCTCTCTACGAATCTCATTGTATGAAAAATAACTATAAAACTCCTTGCTACAGTATTCACCTTCATTATCATATATAAGACACTTCAATATTTTCCCTGTCTTATTCTCAACCAAAGCTTTCCACTTATTAAAAGTAGCAAACATGTCATAATTTTTTCTAATGCAATAGACCCAAGTTTTTCTAGTTGCATTATTAATAAAAGTAACATAATAATGAGAGCCATCAAGAGGTTGCACCTGAGTTGGTCCCCATACATTTCTATGCACAAGCTCTAACTTTTCACTCTTCTTTTGTTTCCCAACCTTGAGCAATCTGACTCTCATGCGTTTTCCATAAACACAGTTTTCACATAATTCCAAACTTACATGCTTCATATATGGAAGAAATTTCCTTGAGTGGAGAATCTACATTCCCTTCTCACTCATGTGGAAAAACCTATGATGCCACAACAATGTACTTGTTTCTATGGAAGATACAGATATAGAATAATTGATATTATGAGGACATAAATACAACGTACCTATCCTATCTCCTTTTTCTATTACCAGTTCTCCTTTAGTGATATTCCACCACGTTTTTTCAAACATAGACAAATAGGCACTCTCTCCCAACTTCCCTATTGAGATCATATTTATTTTCATAGAAGGAATATGCATTACATCTTTTATCATCCATTCATTTACATTATTTAACTTTTAATCTGTACCTTACCCATTCCAACAATTTTTCATGGTTCATCATCCCCCAATAAAACATGTCCAAAATCACCTCGAACATAATTATGAAAGAATTTCCTATGGGGTGTAGCATGACATGAAGCCCCTGAATCTACTACCCAATAATCACTACTATTATCTAATGTAATAATCAAACCATCTTGTAACACATCACCTGCTACAGTATCTTCCTAAGTAGTCGCATGCTTCCCATCTCCTTTATTCTTTGTATCTCTATAGTATTTCTTCAAATGTCCTCTCTTACCATAATTCAACACTCTATCTTTCCAATTCTGGACTTGGATCTTCCCTTTCTAGACTTGTTGTGATAACCTTGACTCTTTCCTCTCTCATTTTATCTTCCCCTACTCTCCATGGTCAACGCATTACCTGATCTCTCACTTGTGCTTTTGCTTCACATTTCTTCACTAAGAATAACACCAACAACATCATCAAATTTAAGAGTGTTTGAACCAGAGACAGAGTTACTTACATCCATGACCAAGCCATTCCAGTTTTTTGGAAATGAGAAAAAGATTAGAATATCCCTAACCTCGTCATCAAAGTTCACTCCTAGAGAACTTCACTGATGATTAACCCTATTAAATTCATTTAAATAGTCAGCAATAGATCCACCTTCTGACATCTTCATATTAAATAAACACTTCATTAGAAATACCTTGTTGGAATCCAAGGGTTTTTCATAGAGCTTATCCAATGCACTCATCACACCCTCTGTTGTATTTTATTTTGAAATATTTAAATCCACTGACGAAGCCAAGCACAATCGCATTGTTCCATGTGCCTTTCTGTCAAGAACCACCCATTTTTCGTCCTTTATAGTCGATGGTTGCTTTGTTTTCCACCTAATGGTAGGAACATATCCTTTTGGTACAGATAGTCCTCCATTTTCATCTTCCATAACTGGTAGTTTTGGATGTTAAATTTCTCAACCCTAAACTTTCCTTCTTCTCCATTCTCCCACTCAAACCAGGAACCCTTCTTTCCAGCAAGTTTACCATCCAAACAGACCTTTTGTCTCTTATACCAATTGTTAGAAAACTAGACCACAAAGAAATAACAATAAACAATAAACAAGATGCAAATATTAAAACACATTACAAGAGAGACACAAATGTAGCATGGCTCACCCAAGATGGGTTGCGTCCACACAGAAATTTCCAGTCCTATATTATTATACCATCAATCAAAATGAAGGGATACAATATGTAGAAACCCCACTACACTTCCTCTTTACTATCTCATAGTCTCTTTCACACAATCACGGAGATTTTTTTTACAATGATTCAATACAATACACAGCCATATTACAATTCCTTCCTCTTATAAAGGGAATATCATGGGAAAATACCACGGGCTTCCCAAAACCATGGGCCCATTAATTACCCATTATTGACCAAGTCATGACTCTAAAATTGCAACAGTTTACAAGGAATTTTCTCTAAATTTTCACTACGAGGGCACTGACCACAAACCCCCACTAGGTGGGGGATCCCAAAATAGTCACCCCCCATAGACCCCATTGAAAACTATAGTGGGGGTGCAATCCCCCCCACGCCCATCAAGTGATGGGATCCAAACACGGCTAAAATAACATCTCTGAATCAGGAAGATGAGGCTCCATAGCCAACAAAACCTGGACTCAATATGCAAGGGGGAAGTAATATACCAAGTAACCAATGGTTTCTTGGGGGTCATCAATTTGAAGGGGGTGAATCATCCTAAGGGCCAATAGTTTTTTCCAATGCAGTTCTACACATATACGTTGTAAAGGAGTTTCCTTTCACAACCCTAGCATGATTACTCATCCACAACCATGATTTTTATAATTTTGGACCTACCATACCTATAATAGTTAACACATGACCCTATCCATCACTATATCGCATGGAAATTCATCGCAATTAAGTCTCCCTCTGATATTACTAAGTAATATGGCCACAATTGTTAATGTTTAAGCAAAATCGGGGTTTCTTGAACTTTAAAAAATTTATCAAACAAATTCATCACTTTATGAAACTTCAAATCGGCCACATAAGAAACTTTATATCATCCACATAATCAAATTTATATCACCCATCTATGAATATTAAGAATAAATCAACCACATAAAATAATAAACCATAAGAGACAATATATACCCTAGGAAAACTCTCTAGACACGAAGGATGAAAACCCAGCAATTATTTGAGTATGATAGATATATTTGCAAAGAATTATTCACAACACATAAGCACATTGCTCCATTAGTGATATCACCACAACAGTAGAGAAGAGAGATCCAATGCAACCCTATAAAAACAATTGTATGCAACTGTGTATTGAAATTTCCATATGCCTAGCATATTAATAACAAGCCAAAACACCTAGCATGCAGAAGGGGGTGAATTTAAGGATCCGTAAACACCCTGATATCATACATGGCACATTCACTAGGAGTAGCATGCACTAGAACTCCTATCATGGATTCATTAGCACCCTCCTAAGATCCAGTGTAAAACTAACAATTTAGTTACTCTTGCATGCACAATATATGTGCCCTCCTTTTGTATTTAGATTTAACTAGATGCTAACTATCTTGAACTAAACGTGATCTTTTTTAATTGAATGAACTAAATGTGAACTGACTAAACTGAACTTAATGTTACACTTAATTCTAGGAGACTAACTAAAAGTATTTGGTACTTCACAAACAGTGTTACCCATGCACAAACACTTTGCATGAACCAAGGATATGTTCCTTCTTTAACTGACACATTCTTTATTTACAACTTAGGCTTAACTGAATCCTTCATAATTTGAGTTCACTTGAGGCATACATGTGCAATTCAAATCCATTCTCTTTCTCTATGCTATTTCTCATTATCATTAATTAAATACTGCATGGTCCATGTGTGTATTAATTAATTAACCATCTTATCATATCATACTCAGAAGAATTGTTCCATACTAATGATCATATGTATCACCCTAGGTCATATAGTCATATGCTAAAGTAATTCAGTCTAGGGGTAGCTAATCCCTAAAGATACTTATAGAACCTAGTGACCATGACTAGCAATACATCACATAGTATATCTACATGACTTGATACAACACAAGTATAGACTTTAATACAACACAAGTCTATAGTATTGATACAACACAAGACCAGTCTTGATACAACACAAGACCCCAATCTTGATACAACACAAGATTCTTATCTTGATACAAAACAATATCACAGTACAGCCATCTTTCATGAATAGGACTTGATACAAAACAATGTCTTAACTTGATACAACACAATTTTCCTTAACTTAATACAACATAAGTTCCTGACTTGATACAACACAAGTCCCTTAACTTGATACAACACAAGTTTCTAAACTTGATTCAACACAAGTTCCTGACATGATACAACATAAGTCTCCTAGAGAATGACTCCTGATGTTGTACATTTAACACTCCCTCTTAGCGAGGGATAAATTCTCTTACATACCAAAATTATATCGGAAGTATCTAAACTTTGTCACAAATAGAGGCTTTCTCAACACATTTGCAATCTACTCATCAATAGCCATGTACTGAAGTTTCACAATAATTTTCTGGACCATGTCTCGAATGAAGTGATGCTTCATTTCTATGTGTTTTGACTTGTCATGAAACACTGGATTTTTAGAAATATTTATACAACTTTGGTTGTCACACCTAATCATTGTACACTCAATCTTCTCACCTAACAATCCTCCTAGGTATTAGAAAAACAAGATCGTAGAGAAATAACAATTATACAATTAAATAATTAAACAAGATGCAAATATTAAACACATTACAAGAGAGACACAGATATAACATGGTTCACCCAATATGAACTATGTCCACACAGAAATCTCTAGTCCTTTATTATGTATACCATCTAGAAAAATCAAGGGATGCAACCTGTAGCAACCCCGCTGCACTTCATCTTCACACTCTCATGGTATCTCTCACACAACCATAGAGATTGTTTACAATGATACAATACAATACACAACCGTCTTACAATTCCTTCCTTTTATAAATGGAATACCATGGGAAAATACCATAGGTTTCCCAAATACCATGGGCCCTTAAATCACCCATTATTGACTAGGTCATGAGTGTGAAATTACAACATTTTACAAGGAATTTTTTCATAAATGTTTGCTACGGGGGCGCTACCCTTGGACCCATTCCAAGGGGGCATCCCAAACCAGTCATCGCCCCCCCTGACAAATATAGTGGGGGGGAAAGACCCCCCACACCACCCCATTAGGTGCTGGGATCCAAACACTGCTGAAATGACATCTCTAAATCAAGAATATTAGGCTCCACAACCAACAATCTCCCACTTGGAGATTGGTCACAACAACTCAACCATTGTTGAACTTGTTGGACTATGTTCTAAACCTTGGACCTGGAAAATTTCTCATATTCACCCTCATACTTGAAGGCCAACAAAAACCAAACAGGAACTCATTTTCTCTTTGGTTACTACCTTTGTCAACGTGTCTGCAAGATTCTGGCTAGTATGTATATTTTCCAGCTTTAACAATTCATCTTCCATAACAATTCTTATCAAATGGTACTTGAGTTTTATAAGTTTATTCTTCGAATGAAAGGATGAGTTATTGGCAAGATGAATGGCACTCTATTTGTCACTGTACAACCTTTTATTCTCCTTCTTCTTACCCAATTCCTCCATGAACCTCTGCAACCAAATCATCTCTTTACTAGCCTCTGTAGCAGCAACATACTCTACTTCCGTTGTTGAAATTGCAACAACATTCTGCAGTTTCGAAATCCAAATTACTCTTGTTCCACCCACAGTAAAGACATACACTATGGTGCTCATCCTGTTGTCTTTATCACCACCAATATCTGCATCAACATATCCATGTAGAACAGTGTATGAACCTCCAAAACCTAATGCATGAGAAGTGGTACCTCTCAAATACTTGAGAATCCACTGTGACATGCCTTGGATCTAGCATCTTTTTATCATCATTTCACCTTATGTATAATCCATTTTGCTTATCCATTTTCATGCGCTAATCCTTTCTTACGCTCATATACAAGTTTTGATGCTCAAGTTGTTTTTCCATTACATGTCTTAGCATTTCATTTGATTTTTTACTAACATTGAGGGAATCAGTGTACTATGTATTTGCTTTGAATATTAAACCATCTGTTGGAAGTAGCTACAATATATTTGAGGGATTTCTGTAACAGCTGTAGAAACTATACAGGTCGCTTCATAAACTTTACAAGAAGATGTGGAAACTCTACAGGTAGTGTGGAAACTTTGTATTCAGTTGTAGAAAATCTTTACAGAACCTACCAGCTATGGAACCTCTACAGAGCCTACCAGTTGCAGAAACTCCTACAGAAACTACTGAAAGTCAATAATTAAAATTTACCTTCAACCACCAACTTTGGATAAATATATTCATTAGGAGTAATGGATTTTTATAAATCCATTATTTCTATTATTTTTATATGTCTTAAATCATGATGTTAAATTAAAATTAGTACATGGAGGTGGATATGAGTGCATATTTGGTTTAATCACAAATATTTGAGGATCCCTATTAAATATATGATGGACCTAAGAAGTCAAAAGTTGTTAGGATATATGTGGGATGAGTTTTGACTATTTTATTATAGCATGTCTCCCTAAATTCGAATTTGACTTCAAAGGTATTTTAAATAGCATGCAATTAACAAAGATCTTGGAACTAGTTTTGAATTAGATTTTTAGATCCAAAATTTAGGAAATTGTTGAGGATATTTTGGATCCTCATTTATTATTTGTTATGGAGAACACGTGTATAAATAAGAGCTTATTCTCCATTCCAAGGGAGGACTCTTGGAGAATTAGTCCAAATAATGATGGAATAACGTTATACTTTCATTTTGATTCAATATAGATATTAGCTTTCTAAATTTTGTAACATGATTTTATTTCTTTTATGTTGATGTAGTTTTACTTCATTGCTTAGCTTTCATTTCTTATTCAATGTGAAGTTTATTTCTGCAATTATATTTTAATCCATAGGTTAGTGATTTAAATGTTTATTTTTATAATCAATGTGCTTAATGCAATAATGTTATTTACTACATTGGATCCTAAACAGTAACTTGTATTTGGCAAGGATAGCTTTTACATTTTAATTCCGCAATTTACCTTTATGTTAAGTTTGGTGTGAACCTAGATTTATAATTTACTTTCTTTCACACTATGACGTAGTTTTAGAATTTACTTTTCCACAAAGTGTGATTTAGTTTCATAATTTACTTTTCCCAGAAAGTTTTAGAATTTAATTTTCCCACAAAGTGTGAATTAGTTTTAGAATTTACTTTTCATTCAAAGTATGAATTTTTTTTTGGTATTTACTTTCGAGCATAGTGTGAATTTACTTTCCTGTCATGTGACTTACTTTCATGCAACTTAGTTTCAATAGTTGTTTAGCTGGCTAGTTCCTTTCCAAGATTATGTAACTGTTCATACCACTGTTTGTAAGTAAGGTTATTGAACTACAGCTTCATAGTAGATAAACCAATGTAAGAGGAGATTGTGGTTTGCACATACAATGCACTGCAACTCGCAAGTTCCCAACGAACCCCGGGGTGACAATTAATAAACACTTATTAGTTGTTTTCTAAGTAATTACATGAAAATTAAAAAATTATGTCATTTTGGTGTCGTTGTCATGGAGTTACGACAACCACTATAACCCCTTACTTAATTGACATAGTTATTTTTGTGTGAGAGTTTTTCTCTTTTTGATTGAGTAAAATTTCTTTTGGTAGTGATTTCCTTTAGTGTTGATAATTGTTTGTTTGTTTTTTTCCATTTCTACATGCATATGTTTTTGTTTGAAGGACAAAGGTGTAGAGGCATATAAGACACAAAGACAACCTCACTGTAGCATTTCTATAGTGTAATAGCCTATCGTAATTCTCTGTAAATCTGAACCATGTTAATAATTTATGAAATAGCAGTAGATTTGCTTATGCCTTCTATTTTCATCAATAAAAATAAAGATTCAAGATGATGATTTTGTGGTGTAGTAAGAGTCACCCATATTACTAATTTGTCTTTGCAAAAATCTTGGAAGCATAAAGAACGCTAGGCGAATGAAGTTTATATTGAAGGATTCAAGGGGAATCCATTGAAGAAGGATTACACAAGACTCGAAAGTTTCAAAAAATGGTATGTAATATGTCATTCGAGTCATAAAATTACATCCTTTAGCATTAAAATGTAATTTTTGAAGTTGGACTATAATCATTTATTCATATCTTGCAAACTTTTCAAAAAAAAATTATAATCTGTAGCTCAGCTACGACGCTTTCAAAAACGTATGTGTAGGTCAACTCAAGATTTGGATTATTGAATTTTTTTTATATTTGGATGTATTACAGTGAAATTATACCCCTAAAAACATTCAATTCCATCCAGATCGCCATTCATTGAGAAATTTGTTATTGGGGCATTTTGGCTTGTTGGGCTTACTGAAAACTTAATCAGGACAATCATGTTTTGAGAGACCATATGGACACATTTTTAAAACTTGTTTATATCCAAAGTATACATTTTAATATAGTTTCTAATACAATTTTAATTTTTCAATTTCAGTATCAAACAAAAATGATATGGTCAAAATACTGACTGGGTGTAGGGTAGGCAGCTTAAGAATAGAGCTCGAACAGTCAATTTTTGGGTGCCTAAATGGATGAATTTTTCAAACCTTTTTATAATTCCTTTTCTCCTATGAATATAACTTACAATTCAATTTGAATCACTCAATTATGATAACATACAAGAAATGTATGCCCAAAATATTAACTGCCTATCTTAAATCAGTACTCCCATAACTTTATCTCCTAGGTTGTTCATTGGAATAATTGACCTATAAATTATTCTTATAATTAAAACATGTTTCTATTGGAGGTACATATGGTAACCTAATTTAATCTCCAATTTGAATCAATTCAATCCGTCATCAAACAAAAAATTTATGCTCAAATTAATGACTGTTGGTCTAGGCTGGAAATTGCAAACCAGTTTGTCTTGCAGGATGTTCTTTGGAATATTTGGAATACCATATCAATACATTTTAAAAACCTATCTCTACTGGAGGTATCCCTCTAAATACACTTTCATTTGATTTGGAATCACTCAAATCCTTCATGAAACAAATAATTTATTAACAAAATATCGTTGGGTAGTCTAGGCTGGCCATCGCTCTCCGACAAGTAAAAATAGTTTTTTGTTTGTTTTATCTTTCTTGGATTTTTTTTATAAGATTTTTTTCTATTTATCTTACATATGTTTGGGATTAACAGATATTCATCACCTCTCTTCTTCCATGAGCTCATGTTTTATTGCAAGTAAGTGCGAATTTTTTGTTTGTAGCTCCTTAGAAGATTAAAGAAGGTTAATCTTTGCATGAGTGATTCATGAAGACAAAAATTTAATGTCGATGGGAATTCCCTCCAAAAATCCAACAATGAATATTCATTATCATGGTATGTGCTACTTTTTAAGCTGAAGTTCCTTTAATCCCAATCCAACATTTTCTCACCAAAATACAACAATAAGAAGACGTTTTATCAAAGATTGCAGATGGATCCAGAATGAGACATATGAAGAATATGAAGACCAATGTTCCATAGTTCAAGTGCCATTCCAACATTCATGATTGCCATATTTTTTATTTCTACAAATTCCTTTTAGAATACCTAAGATTTATCATGCTCATTCAGTGGCGCCATGGTATGCTTATATATTTCCTTCTTCCCATTTTGATATGCATGCCTATTGAAGTTAATAAATATTTCATTTCCTTATGTCGTTGATAAATTTTTCTCATGCACATCATCAATGTCACCACTGCCATTAAATTAACTTCATCCTCCACCATTCTATTACTTCCATGACTTTCTGCTCCATCCATCCCTAACCCACACAATAAAGTTAGCTTGGCTCACTTACAATGTCAAGCTCCCTAACCTACCTACCCCCTTTCCAAATAAAATTTAATGGTGAAAACTTGTCTCAGGCGCCATCAGACCTTAGAATGCTTGAAAACCAGCTTGTTGGTGGGCATCCCTCAGAAATTTAAAAAAAAAAAAAAATGATTATGAAAACCCTCTGGGTGCAGTCAAAGAGATCTTGTCTGAAAAACAAGCTTATTGGAGGACAAGGTTTGAAAATAAGTGAGAAACAAAGTATTCCATCATGTTCTATAAATAAATTTTCCAAGGTTTTCTACTACATCAGAATATCATGTTTCAACTCCAAATCCAAGTTGCAATTCATCATGCTTTGAGCTCCACACTGTGCTTTCCTACAAGTTTTCAAATCATTGTGGACCACATCAAATATCGTGCCTCTCAGCATGGTACTACATATTTCATGATATTCATAGGTAGGTGCAGTTATGCTTCTTTTCCTTATTGTTATTCAAGTTCATTTAATGCTATGGATTTGTATTTGGAAATGCACTTGAGCCTTTGTCCCTACTTCCTCCTATATTTCTAAGGGTAGTAAAAAAAATCAATTTGGGTGAAGGAAAACACCATTACCTACCATGACTACCCCATTACCCATCATAATCATTATTTTACTCATCATCATTCTTTCCTAGCCCCTTCCATCCTTTCTCAACAAAAACCTTCATCCTTCCATTTAAGAATTATCTCATCTTTACTTCCCTATCTATTCGACTCTGATTTCTCCTAACACCCAAGCATAAAATGATATTGCTACATAATCCCAATTGTTGTCACATAAGAACCAACAATAGGAAGTCTTGTTGCTGCCACACAAGAACCTGTAGTAAGAAGAAAAGAACGTCTGATGCACAAGCCACATAAACTGTTGGAAGAAGAAACTAGATGTTGTTACACAATAACCAACAGTAAAAAAATGGAAACATCTCATCTACACGCCAAGGACACTATAAGAAGAAGAGAATAGGATGGCCACAAGAACCTACAATATAATAGGTTGTTGTAGAAGCCATTATTACATAAAAATCTATTATCATACAAGAGGGTGGAAAGAAGAGGGGGTTTAAACACATGATAGTCATATTGAGCACCTTGAGATAAAGCCACTTCTGCCAACAAAGGATCATTGGAACAGATTGTTGCAAATTGTTCAAAACTTGAATATTAGTCCAGACTTAAGAGACCACGGCCCATGGGAAGAATTAAGGCCAGTTGTGCCTTTATTGACATTGGTTTTGTTTATGGGAAATGAATATAAATAAACAATCCATTGCTACTGTTCTGAAGTCTACAATTTATAGATAATATCATGCCTTCAATTCATGGAATCATTTTGAAGAGTAATGGGAATTATTTTCTGAACATAGAAAGCGTCATGGAATGTTTGGTTGCCAGGTGATTACAATCTTTGAAAAGGTTACAAAACCATAAGTAAATCTTCCCTAAACACTGGTACAGTCCTGTAGCATCTTGTAAGACATCCTTATGATAATTTTTTTTGGATAGCATTGTGACTGTCACATTTAACATGGAATTTGACAACATCCCTAGTATGATTGTGGCATGGCTGCATGCCAATAAATCAGAATCAATGACAAGACATAAATATTCAAGAACTATTACAAGTTTGGCCAGATTTGATCTATTGTTGAAGGAATTTCCACACTCATAAGCTCATCCATAGAATTGGCATACTTTGTGGTGACGTGACATGTTGTTGAGTCTTGCTTATTCACTTCATCATGTTACCAAAATTTTATTTCTGAATAAAGGAATTCATATTTCAAGAAACTGAAAAGTAGGGAAGACAACTCTCCTTGTTTCATTGTTGAAGATGAAAAAATGTGGTCAACCTATCAATGAAAAATGTTTTGTAGTGCTGACTTATTTTCATGAATAGAGCATTCCAGCTACGACCATGTTTAATGTAGCAAGAAGATTGGTTTCAAAATTTGAGAACTTACCTACAACTATACATGTTTTCACTATTGGTGATTGAAGTTAGGTTTCAGTTGAGATTGTAGCACCAACTTATATTGGTTTTCTAAGTCAGCATGAGGACATGCATTGTCTTCAGGTTGGAGGAAGCATTCAAGAAAACAAGGCAGCCTTAGAATGCTATAGAATAAATAAATTACTTTTATCACAATTTTTTCCAAAAGCTACATAAAGATGGGCACGCATGAGCTAATTTGATTATTGCTCCAACTAGCTGGTAATTGCATCTCAGGTTCTGTTTATAAGATCTTATTTCTTGGTGATCAAATTTTCATGTTATTAATTGATTGGTTGCCTAAAAATCATCAAAACACATAGCCACATATAATTTTTCTTTGAAAATGTATGATATGAATAAGAGTCTTGTGTATGGAAATATTTGAGTGTGTCATCTCCATAAGTAGTAGAAAAGGCATATGAAACAAAGCAATTGCATACTCCACTTGATAGATTGGGATATCCATAGATAAATGCATATATAGCTAAGAAAACATATTTTTATTGCAGAAACATGATACTGGAATAATGGGCTTACCTGGAAGAAACAAAAATTTTGAAATGTGATGCATATGAGAGCAAAGCTTGGAAGCAACAACAAACAAGTGAGCTGCATTGAGAAGTGGTGGAAAATGTTGATGGTAGCATGAGAATCAAAGGCCAACATGCTTTTCAGATTTCATATTACAATGACTTCATTGGCCTCTTTCATATGATTTCAACATTGGTTTGTGAGTTGTCCTATAGCAGCACATTTGCACAAAAATTGGGAAAATCACAGCAGTCTATGGCAACGGGAAACTGCGGGAATGAATTTATATCAGCAAGTTAAAAACAACATGTTCAATAATTTTATGTTTAGAGGACAAAGAAGTCCAAGTATTAATCAACTACAATTCCTACATGAATGTGAATTTAACTATACATTGTTCTCTCCCTATATTGTCAAAAGAATGTGCATGAGGACATACAATCATTCGGTTTGGGCAAGGAGAGGGTCATTGTCATTATTTTCAGCAATTACGTCGGTCAGGGTAATTCTCCTCACCTCATACATCAAGAGTTTCCATGATTTACATGACTTTTAAAGTTTGAAGCAACAATGTTTCTTTTTAAATGAAAATGAATCCACCCGCATAAAACCTACCATATAACTGAAGGAGTATTTTCATGATAGTAATGAGAGGGTGATATTATTTAGAAGAAAACACTTTGTTGAAATCAGTTGGATTTAAGTAACATGCATAGAAAAAAAAAAATTTAAGAATTCATAATGATGCTACCAGCCAGTTTAGAAAATGATGGAGAAGACTTATGGCATCTTAAAGTGCATAAATTGAATTGGCGATATCTCCCAAATGGTAAACTGGGTATTTGTGAAAATTGGTGGGGATAAGCATTATGGTAAGAAGAAAAAATACAACAAGTTTCAACTCAATCCAATGCACTGTTTTTGAGAAATTTCCCATAGTCACCTATAGCCATTTTCTCATTTTCTCAAAAATCATGATGCGTGTTTTTCCAAATTTTAGTTGGGAAAAGCATGATTGCATTCCTAAGACCCCTGAAAAGTTTGGTAAAATTTCAGTTTGTATTTTTTGATAAATCACATTTTTTTTAAAGTTGTGGGTCAATATTCCATTGGCTACAAAACCTATTTTTCTTGCATTTTTTTCCATGAAAATGTTATGCTTGCATGGAGAATTGTTCAGGATCATTTTCACACCTATTAAGGATCAGTTATATTAGTGGTGGTTTGTTGATGAAGAATTTTGAGGCATGCATAAAAAGGAACATCATTCATCTTGGTTGACATAGGGTTGCATGAGGACATGAAACATTTTCAGTTTGGGGGAGATGGCAGGCCTTGGATTTAGCATCTTTTTATCATCATTTCACCTTATCTATAATCCATTTTTCTTATCCATTTGCATGTGCTAAACCCTTCTTATGCTCAAGTTATTTTTCCATTACTTAGCATTTTATTCGATTTTTTACTAACAATAAGGGAATTAGTGTACTATGTATTTGCTTTGAATATTAAACCATCTGTTGGAAGCAGCTACAATATATTTGAGGGGGTTCTGTAACAGCTACATAAACTATACAAGTAGCTGCAGAAACTTTACAGGAAGTTGTGGAAACTCTACAAGTAGTGTGGAAACTTTGTATGCAATTGTAGAAACTCTACATGTAGCTACGGAATATTTACAGATCATACCAGCTGCAGAACCTCTACAGAACCTACCAGCTGCGAAAACTCCTACAGAAACTATGAAAAGTAAATAATTGAAATTTACCTTCAACCACCAACTTTAGAGAAAGATATTCATTAGGAGTAATGGATTTTTATAAATCCATTATTTCTATTATTTTTATATGTCTTAAATCATGATGTTAAATTAAAGTTGGTAAATTGAGGTGGATATGAGTGCATATTTGGCTTATTCACAAAGATTTGAAGATCTATATCAAATATATGATGGACCTAAGAAGTCAAAAGTTGTTAGGAGACATTTGGGATGAGTTTTGGCTATTTTATTATAGTCTCTCTCCCTAAATTTGAATTTGACTTCAAAGGTATTCTAAATAGCACGTAGTTAACAAAGATCTTGGAACTAGTTTTGAATTAGTTTTTGAGATCCAAATTTTAGGAAATTGTTGAGGATATTTTAGATCCTCATTTATTATTTCGTATGGAGAACACATGTATAAATAAGAGCTTCTTCTCCATTCCAAGGGAGGACTCTTAGAGAATTAGTCCAAATAATGATGGAATAAAGTTATACTTTCATTTTGATTCAATATAGATCTTAGATTTATAGTTTTTGTAATATGATTTTATTTATTTTATGTTGATGTAGTTTTACTTAATTGCTTAGATTTCATTTCTTCTTAAGTGTGAAGTTTATTTCTGCAATTATATTTTAATCCATTGGTTATTGATTTAAATGTTCATTTTTATAATGAATGTGCTTAATGCAATAATGTTATTTACTACGTTGGATCATAAACATTAACTTGTATTTGGAAAGGATATATTTTAGATTTTACTTATGCAATTTACCTTTATGTTAAGTGTGGTGTGAACCTAAATTTAGAATTTACTTTCTTTCAGAGTGTGACGTAGTTTTAGAATTTACTTTCTCGCGAAGTGTGATTTAGTTTCATAATTTACTTTTCCCGAAAAGTGTGAATTAGTTTAGAATTTACTTTTCCGGCAAAGTGTGAATTAGTTTTAGAATTTACTTTTCATCCAAAGTATGAATTTAGTTTTAATATTTACTTTCGAGCATAGTGTGAATCACTTTCATGTCGTGTGATTTACTTTCCTACAACTTAGTTTCAGTAGTTGTTTATATAGCTAGTCCCTTACCAAGATTATGTAATTGTTCATATCATTGTTTGTAAGTAAGGTTATTGAACTACAACTTCATAGTAGATAAACCAATGTAAGAGGATATTGTGGTTTGCACATACAGTGCACGGTAATTCACAAGTTCCCAATGAACCTCGGGTTAACAATTAATGCACACTTCTTAGTTGTTTTCTAAGTAATTAGAAGGAAATTAAAAATCTCATCACATTGTATTGCTTTCTAATGCTCTTTACCTAGATTTTTCATATACCTGCTCACAACTCCCACTACATGTGTAATATCTGGTCTTGTGCACACCATGGCATACATCAAGCTTCCAACCACTGATGAATAGGGAACCTTGGACATGTATTCTATGTCTTCATGTGTCTTTGGACACATCTCCTTACTTAGTTTGAAATGGATGGAAAAAGGTGTACTGACTGGTTTTTCATTTTGTATTATAAACCTCTCCAACACCTTTTCTATGTACTCACCTTGGACAATGTCAATTTTCGATTTTTATTGTCTCTTGCTATTCTCATACCAAGGATTTGCTTTACAACACCCAAATCCTTCATCGCAAATGATTTAGCTAGTTTTCTTTTGTGCACATTTATATCTTGCATATTAGACCCTGCAACAAGCATGTCATACACATACAATAACAAGATAATATATCTTCCATTATCTAGCCTCTTGAAATAAACACAGTGGTCAGAATGGAATCTACTATAACCCTGCTATGTCATAAACTTATCAAGTTTTAAATACCATTTCCTTGGATATTTCTTTAGGCCATACGAGCTCTTCTTCGACATGCAAACCAAATTATCCTTCCCTTTGACCTCATACCCCTGTGGATGTTGCATATAAATATCTTCCTCCAAATCCCCATGGAGAAAGGTTGTTCTTACATCTAACTGTTCAAGATGCAAATATTTTTCCACCACTAAACTAAATAGTCCTAACTGAAGTCATTTTAACAACAAGAGAAAATGTTTCATCAAATTCTATACCTTTCTTTTGTGCAAACCCCTTTACAACAAGTCTAGCTATGTATTGCTTCTTTCCTCCATCTTCTTTCTTCAACATGTAAACCCATTTATTCTACAATGCTCTTTTTCCTGTAGACAACTCAACCAAATCTCAAGTCTAGTTTCTTACTAATGAGAACATCTCCTCATACATGCCTTTCTCCCACTTGTTTTTAGTTTATACATGCATTGTTTCTTCATAACATTATGGTTCACCACAATTAGTCATCAGTAAATAATAGAATGAATGAGAGAATCATTCAGGGGGTCTACTTAACCTGGTAGATATTCTTACTTTTGCAGTAGATTGAGGTACCTGCTGCTGCTATTGATTTTTTGGTGCCTTTGGGACTTCATTTTCTTTGATTTCATAAAGCACTGTGTACTCTGTGTTTTCCTTTTCCTCTTTCTTTCCCTGCAACTAATATTTGTCCATAACCTTTTCAGTGAATACTACATCTCTATTCCTAATGATTTTGTTATTTTCATAATCCCATAAGCGATAACCAAACTTTCATCAACCCCGCATCCATAAAGCTACATTTCTTGGATTTAGCCTCAAGCTTTGTTCTATTTTCTTTATCAATATGGATAAATGCTTCACAACCAAAAGTTCTCATAAATTAGTAGTTTACCTTTTTACCTGTCCATGCCTCCTTTGGAATTCCACCATCCAAAGCACTTAAAGGACCTATGTTTATTAAATAAACAACAATATCTACAACAGCAGCCCAAAACTGTAAGGGCAACCCTGCATGCAATCTCATACACCTTGAACGCTCCATGTTGGTTCTATTCATCCTTTCTGACACACCATTTTCTTGTGGTGTTCCCGAGACTATCTTCTCTCTGTGAATCCCATTGTATGAATTGTAACTATAAAACTCCTTATTGCATTATTCACCTCCATTATCATATCTGAGACATTTTAACCTTTTTCTGTCTCATTCTCAACCAAAGATTTCCAGCTCTTAAAAGTAGCAAACACATCAGATTTTTGTCTAATGCAATAAACCCAAGTTTTTTTAGTTGCATCATCAATAAAAGTAACATTGTTGTTGGAAAAACTTAGCCATTGTGGACATAGGTTGTTTCCCTAGCCTGAAACACTCAGTGCTAGAACCAAACAATCACAACATAAAAGAACTTTCCCTAAGACTACATAAACTTCTTGAATTAACTACTCTGTTTACCTTTCACGGGTTGCAAAGGTATGTATTTGGAGTGTTTGATCTAAGCATATTTCCTACAAGATACACAACAAAAAAACAAACTGGATCAGAGTAACAATCTAGTCTATGATCTTATGTCAAGGACGAAGGAATTCAACAATAAACACACTGATAATCAAACATAGAAATGTTTATGGGAAAGGAGCCTTTATTTGCATTAAAACATGGGGAGAGAGAGAGAGAGAGAGAGAGAGAGAGAGAGAGAATACAACTTAAGCCTTGGTGTTGAGAAACCCTTCTCAAATAAACCTTGCCTCAAATCCTCAAGCTTGCCTACAAACCCCTCACTAGTCTTGGCTGAAATTGTTCAGAGTTTAGATGCAATAACATAATCTTCCTCCTATTACCCATTAGGGGTAAGCTAGTATATAAAGGCATGGGAGGATAGGATAGGTTGATAATATTATGGTAGAGGTGGAGGGAGGATCCTACAATGGGGGATCTCGAGCTCCAGGTTGTCATGAACCATAGGGACGAGGCTCCATGAAGGAAAGCTTCGAGAAGCCTCTCAAAGCTTTTTGTTTTCCTTTATAACTTGAGCACCGCTCCTTGTCTAAGGGGAAAGGGCGTTACCAGGTGAGCACCGCACCTTGTACACGAGTGATAGGTAGTGGCACCACTTTTTGCTCATAACAAAATAGTGTTACTGAAATAGGTACCACACATTGAGCATAGGGAAAGTGCGGTGGTGGCCAAAGGTACGAAAATATTGATCCTTTCCCATTTTCCACTTAACTTGAGGATTTAAGGCAAATACTGAGATTATGATCTCACAACATGATGTTGATAAGAATCAGGTATAACAAAATTCCCTCCAAATCATGAGTCTATAGGGAAAGGATAGGCAAAGAATTTGTAGGAATAAGTTATCACTTCGAGGCAATAGTCCGCTGATTAGAATTCTTCAACAACCAAGGTCATCCTGTAGTACATTTACACTCTGAAATATGTCCATACAACATGGATGCTGACCAATACACTGCAAATCCATGTGAGATATAAATAGTCATGGCTACTAGAATTAAGCGTAGATCTATGTGAAGAAGACTCAAACTTGGACATAGCTACCAGACATACAATGTAGATCTATGTCATACAGGCACAAATTGGAGCACATCCATGAACATACAAATGTGGATCCATGCTATGAATCATACAAAAAATCCATCGCGACCTGGGAAGCGCAATGAGAACTTATTATATACCCAAGGTCTTCGTCTCATATTCAACAAAGTATGATTCTATCCATGTGAATACATGTCTTGAAGTCAAACATGGTAAAAACCACTTGATTACCGATCAATGATGAAAACCATTAACAAGTGCGACGGAGATCACCATTAATGTTGATGATTCCTAAAGTACTCTAGTACATTCCTCCGAATGTGAACATATGAACTGTCATCGAACACTCGGCTGAATATTTTGATCAAAGGTCAAGGATGTAAACCTATTGTCGAAAGCGAGAAAATAAGTCATTAATGGATACATATCTCAAGATACTGATTCGCTTCTAAGATTAATTCCCAAAATATGAGTCAAAGTCGATAGTAATAGTCTCATCGAAGGAGGGCCATGATGAATCCCACATCAATGACACAAAACTCAGAACAAAGTTCTGTAATTTGTGTATGAAGTAACCATAGGAATGACTCAAAGATAACTGACATAAAATTAGTTTTGATTGCAGAGGAAAACTCTCAACACAAGTTTCCTTTGAACATCGGGCGACACAACCTAAGACTTGGAAGCATTGACTTGACCAGGCAGATACCAAGACATAATGCAATGAACGATGCATTCTTTGAAAGACTCAAAGGAGTGACATGACTCATAAAAGTGGATCGACTCGGAGACAAGATGAATACCCAACTGACTGAATGAAATGCAGACAGGTGTTATGTTCAAAGGTGACAAAAAACTATCATTATTGCAAACGAAATATAGTTCCCTTCCCTTAATTTCCCCATCATGCTTAATGAGTGCCTCTTATCTTTTTTATGAGTTCAAAGAGGGTAACAAACACTCGTTGTAGCTTATTGTGAGATAAGTACATTCTCATATGTTTTCAAAACCTAAGAAAGGAGGGGTTCATTCCCAAAAGAGGGTCTCTCAGTGTTTAGTTTAACAAGTCCATTGAAAGTAAACTCAACATCATTCACATTTAGAAAGTCTAAACGAAACTGAAGAAGACTCCAAAATTTCCTTTTTCATACAATTTAGTCTCCAAGGCCCTAAAAAGTATAAAATAATACCCTGAAGAACTCTTCTAATCAGCAACTAGAGTATACATTTTTCGTAACCTATTCAATCCAAACCAAAAAGGGGTAAACTACCATCGAAAAGACAACTATTCACGTCCTTTTACGAGAGTGAATATGACAAGTTCACTCAGAGACATTTTCACATTTTAAGAGTCCAAAAACAGCTTAAAGAGGACTCTATTAGGGTTTCTTTTTCGTAGAAAGGTTTAACGAGTCCGAAAAAGAGGTTAAATTTGACTCAAAAATTCAGTGCTAGGTTTAACCAGCACGACCGAATTTTTAAAATAGCACTCAGAAGCTTTTTCTATTTTGAATGAGAACGAAAAAGAAAAAAAGAAAACTCCTCCATATCCAAAAATGTCAATTTTCCATGGCCTACAACCTTCAAAAAGACTATTAGACCCTTTTTTTACATCAAAAATTCAACTTTATATAACCATATTAGGGTAAAAATGAATAAATAAAATAATTAAAATAAAACCAAAAATAGTAAATAAAACCTAGTAAAAATTTAAAAACATTTACCATTTGTTTTTTACCCATTTGGAGAGGAAAAGAGTATTTTTTTAGTGCAAATTTGGATCTTGGGTTGCTGGGTTTACGGTCAACCATTCACCAAACCATCCAGATCAGGTTATTCTTTAACTCATTCCTAACACTTTCATGGTTTTCAATTTCATTTTCATGCATTTTTTTAGTGTTTTGGGGTCATTTTGCAAGGGGAAAATGTTTGCCCTAGGTACCGCAATTTTCCCTTTCGGGAACTGTGGTGCTATAGGGACAGCACACATATCCTTGAATTAAACCACGGTACCACCGCTATGTCTGAAAGGGACAAAGGAGGTGATGTAAACTACCCAAAAATGCATTAAAATTAAGCCAAATTACAAGTTTTGAAGGATTTCAAATGGTCGAATATGGATCTTAATCCCTCAATTTGATGTTTTGGAAGGGTGCATTACGGAAAATGGTGGTGTGGAAATAATGTGAACATGAACTAGTTGATATTATAGGGGAAAATGACCAAGGAACCATAAATTTGCTTCGTGAGTGTGGATTGCTCAAATTATTTAAAGTACCAAGCATGAGAGTGCAGCTGAGATTGTTGGAGTATATCCTCAGGATGTGGAATCCTGAGAAACAATACTTTGAAGTGGGAGCTCACATTTTGAGGGTGGAAATAGAGGATATCTACTTTCTAATGGGTATTTCTAGGTGAGGAGATCCCATTTCCTTGGTCGGTCCTCATGGCGGGGACATCACCAAATAGGGTTTGATTGACCAGTACTATTTTCTGGGTACGCAGATGAGTAGGAAGAAAATTCCATTCAAGGATGTGATGGACCTACCGTTAAGGACAGTATTATTCAACATGCAGCTCATATTCGAGAGCCAAGGGGCTCATCATGCATCCAAGGCCCACATGTTGCATGCCTTAGAATCCATGGCCATAATAGTATTAAACTGGGATGAAGCCTTATTGTCCACATTCAAAGAGCAGCTGACCAAGTGTTGGTGTGGAGAGCTAAATCAATTCAGATACGGAACTATATTAGTGTATTTTTTTTTCTGGAGAGGGTTCCACTACTGAGGCCACAGGTGGCCTTTACTGACCAATTTCAACCAAGATTAGTGAGTACAAACCACTCACTAATCTTGGTTGAATTTGGACAGAGTTTATATGCAATAACATAATCTTCCTCCTCTTACCCATGAGGGGTAAGCTGGTATATAAAGGCATGGGAGGATAGGATAGGTTGAGGATCTCATGGGAGAGGTGGAGGGAGGATCCTACAATGGGGGATCTCGAGCTCCAAGTGGTCATGAACCATAGGGATGAGGCTCCACGAAGGAAAGCTTCAAGAAGCCTCTCGAAGGTTCCTTTTTTTCTTTATAACTCCAAAATCTCTCCTTTCCCAAGGGAAAAGTGTGTTACCAGGTGAGCACCGCACACTGTACATGAGTGACAGGAAGTGGCACCACTTTCTTCTCACAACAAAAGGGCGTTATTGATATAGGTACCACACATTGACCATAGGGAAAGTGCGGTGGTGTCCAAAGGTGTGAAAATATTGATCCTTACCCATTTTCCACTTCAAGACTTGAGGATTTAAAGTAAGTACTGAGATTATGATCTCACAACGTGATGTTGACGAGAATCATGTATAACAAACATAATAATGAGAGCCACCAAGATATTATACCTGATTCGGTCCCCATACATCTGTATGCATAAGATCTAACATTTCACTCTTCTTCTATTTTCCAACCCTGAGAAATATAACTCTCTTTTATTTTCCATAAACACAATTCCCACAGAATTCCAAACTTACCTGCTTCATATCTGGAATCAATTTCCTTTATTGGAGAATCTACATCCCCTTCTCACTCATGTGTCCAAGCCTATGATGCCACAACATTGCACATGTTTCTATAGAAGCTACAAATATAGAATAATTATTATTATGAGGACATAAATACAATGTACCTACCTATCCTATCTCATTTTTCTATTACAAGTGCTCCTTTAGTGATATTCTACCACATTTTTCCAAAAATAGACAAACAACCGCTATCTCCCAACTGCCATGTTGAGATCAGATTTATTTTCA
This sequence comes from Pseudotsuga menziesii, assembly GCA_001517045.1. Classification (NCBI taxonomy): domain Eukaryota; kingdom Viridiplantae; phylum Streptophyta; class Pinopsida; order Pinales; family Pinaceae; genus Pseudotsuga; species Pseudotsuga menziesii. Next base: position 228,440 of record LPNX011021279.1, on the reverse strand, counting down.
TAGCAGGAATTCACCTTACATATTTTAAAATCCATTCATTTCCATTATTTAACTTAATCCATACCTTACCCATTCCAACAATTTTACATCATTCATCATTCCCCAATAAAACATATCCAAAATCACCTTGAACATAATCATGAAATACTTTCCTATGGGGTGTAGAATGACATGGATCTCCTGAATCTACTACCCAATAATCATTAGTATTATCTAATGAAAGCATCAAATCACCTTGTAACACATCACCTGCTATATTTTCTTCCTGAGTAGTCACATGTTGCATGTCTCCTTTCTTCTTTGGATCTATGCATTCTTTCTTCATATCTCTTACCACAGTTTCAGCACTCTATCTTTCCAACTATGGACTTGGATCTTCCATTTCTAGACTTGTTGCAATTACCTGGGCTCCTTCCTCTCTCCTTTTATCTTCCCCTGCTCTCCATGGTCAACACATTACCTGATGTCTCACCTGTGCTTTTAATTCACATTTCTTTGCTAAGAATAACACCAACAACATCATCAAATTTAAGATTGTTTGAACTAGGGACAAAGTTACCTATAGCCATGACCAAGTTGTTTTAGATTTCTAGAAATGAACACAATATTGGAAGACCCCTAACCTCATCATCAAATTTCACTTTTACAAAACTTAGCTGACTAGTAAGTGTGTTAAACTCATTTAAATGGTTAGCAACACATCCTCCTTCTAACATCTTCATATTAAATAAACACTTCATTAAAAATACCTTGTTGGAAGTCAAGGGTTTTTCATAGAGATTATCCAATGCGTTCATCACACCCTCTGTTGTATTTTCTTTTGAGATATTGAAAGTCGTCGATGAAGCAAGGAATAGTCATATTGTTCCCAGTGCCTTTATGTCAAGAACCTCCCATTCTTCATCTTTCATAGTCATCGGTTGTTTTGTTTTTCCGTCCAACGGTAGGTATAGATCCTTCTGGTAGAGATAGTCCTTCATTTTCATCTTCAAAAACTTGTAGTTTTGGTCATTAAATTTTTCAACCCTAAACTTTCCTTCTTCTACCATTGCTCTCACTCGAATTAGGAACCCTTCTTTCCTGTGAGTTTACCAGCCAAATAGACATTTTGGCTCTGATACCAATTGTTAGAAAAACAGGCTCACAGAGCAATAACAATAATACAAGTAAATAATTAAACAAGATGCAAATATTAAACACATTACAAGAGTGACACAGATATAACGTGGTTCACCCAAGATGGTCTACGTCCACATAGAAATTTCAAGTCCTTTGCTATTATACCATCTAGCAAAATGAAGGGATACAACCTACAGCAACCTCATTTCACTTCCTCTTCACACTCTCACGGTCTCTCTCACACAATCACAGAAATTGTTTAAAATGCTACAATACAATACACAATCGTACAACAATGCCTTCCTTTTATAAAGGGAATACCATGGGAAAATACCACGGGTTTCTTAAATACCATGGGCCTGTAAATCACCCATTATTGACCAAGTTATGACTATGAAATTACAACATTTTATAAGGAATTTTTTCCTAAATTTTCACTATGGGTTTGTTTTCCCTGAACCCTTTCCAGGGGGGAGCGCTCCCAAACCAGTCGCTTCCACGCCCCCTGGACCCCCTTAATGAATATAGTGGGGGTGAATCCCCCCCGTTAGGTACTGGAATACAAACACGACTGAAATAAAATCTATGAATCAAGAGTATCAGGCTCCACAACCAACACTAGGATCTTTCTCAGACAAGATCCTTCTCTGCAAGCAATACTAAACCTAATTTCTGCTAGACCAAGAAATCATAGCAGAAACCAAGCTGAAACAGTATTCGGAAGTGATTTTTTGGTCAACAATTCTACCACCCCAATCCAAGTCACAATATCCAAGTAGTGACACTCATCCATTGGAAGAATACTTGAGTCCATAAGGAATCGTACTACGGAGTTACCTCAAAACATGATTTGATGCAACCCAGTGTCTGTGTTTAGGATCTTCCATGAACTAACTCAAAATGGGATGCTAACTGCATAGCAAATTTCTAGCCTAGAGTGTATCGGGTACATTAGAAATCAAATCAACTGTCTGTAAAGAGAGGGGTCTACTGGATCCAATCATGTCCCATTCTCATGAAGTTTATTTAAATTTGAAACCATTGGATTACTCATGGATTTACAATCCACAATGCCAAATATCCACAAGATGTCTATAGTGTACTTGCCTTGAGATACAAATATATCATCATTTATCTATCATATCTCAATGCCTATAAAGTAGTGCATCAAACCTAAGTCTTTCATCTCAAGCTATGAGGTAAGCTCCCTCTTACACTCAGCAATCAACCTTTCATCTCCTGTGAGGAATAGATCATCAACATACAAAACTAGTATTAAAGGTTGGTTCTTCACTACTTTGAAGTACAAGTTTGGATCTACTTCACTCTTCGAGAAACCCAGTTTCTAAAGGTATCTATCTATTCTGGCATACCAAGCTCAAGGAGCTTGCTTTAACCCATACAAGGCTTTCTTCAACTTGCACACATGGGACTCCTTACCATGAAGTACAAATCCCTCACACTGCTCAATGTAAACCTCTTCCTGAACCTCACCATTGAGTAAGGAAGTCTTCACATCCATCTAGTGAAGCTTCCATCCTAATACTAATGCAAGTGAAATCACATATATAATGGTGGTATATATGGCCACAAGAGAAAATGTCTCCTCATAATCAATTCCCTCTTTCTGAGATAAACCTCACGAAACAAATCTGGCTTTGCATTTTTCTACACTACCATCTGCAACATGCTTTATCTTGTAATTCCATCTAAAAGTAACAACTAACTTCATCTTAGTTTTGGGAACAACTTCTCAAACACCATTCTTCAGTATAGATTGATATTATCTTGTCAAAGCATCTTTCCATACGTGTTGCTCTGCATATTCATATGAAGGATCTGAGTCTCTGATGTCACTCATCAAGGCAACATATCCTAGATATCTATCAATTTTCTTGCGCTCTCTGGTAGAGCCCATTGGTGCCCCATGTTTTTCAACATCTATCAGTACATCTCGGCACCATGTTTCCCTCCTCTTTTAAGGAAGTTCATTAACCAAATCAATTGGTTCATCAATGACAGGTAACTTTGAATGCTCCACTGGATTCTCCCTCTGAACATTAGAAGGGAAGAATCATCATCAAGGTCTTCTGATATAGGAGACTAATGCTCCTCAATCTCACTTTCAAGCTCTTTCAATTTATTGAAAGGGACTTCCTCATGGAAATTCACATCTCGACTAACGTCAATATGTCTCTCACTAGGTACATATATTTTGAATGATTTGGAGGTCTCATTGTAGCCCAAAAAAGTTCCCTTCTTTTCTGAAGGTTCCATATTGGTTTTCTTTTCTTTTGGAATGTGAACATATACAGGACATCCAAATATTCGTAGGTGTGATATGTTTGGCTTCTCATTGGTGAACACCTCTTCAGGTGTTTTCTCATCAAGTAGTACATGCGGACTTCTGTTCTGAATGTACATTGTTGTAATAATAGATTCTTCCTACAAATAAGCAGATAGATATTGATCATGTAGCGTGGCTTTTGCAGCCTCACAAACAATTCTATTCTTTCTCTTTGCGGCCCCATTTTTTAGGTGGTTGTATGTGTTATAACTATATCTTGTTCTTAGTTTATCTATTCTCTTTGTCTTAATTTTCAACCATTGGTTTTAAATGATTTTACATTTTATGTTAATTTTAAGAACTTTTGACAATCAGTCATTTTTGTTGGATTTAATGCTTTTAATTGTTGAATTATTTCATTAATTTAGTTTTAAGGTTTGTCTTTTGGGATTATTAGTTAATATGTATATCTTTAAGCTTTCAAAAACTTATAATAAAAGTTTATTCCAAGTTTGATTTATCATCTAACCCTCATTTTTTAGTCCTTTGTCAAATATTTTCATGAGGAGATTCCTATAGCAGCTCTGTTTTTCATGTTTTTGTCATTATCATTAGGAGAAGATTACGAAGTGACGGAAACAAATTATGGAAAACAAAAAGAGGTTTTTGTCCGCAACAGACTCATGCACAAAAAAATCTCTCAGTTTTGCAACAGCTATTATCATTTGAGATATTCGAATTGATCTTTGTGGCCTATTTTTAGGGTTTGAATTATTTAATAATTTCCTGTTTTAGTCACAAATTTTCAGCATGTATTATGATCAATTGAAGGTAATTTTTAAAAACCAAGAGATATTTTTGTTCATAACATACTCATTTAAAAAAACTCCTCTCATTTTTTGCACAGGTGTCCAGGATCGAGAGATATGAAGGCGTCTTTGAGACCCAAAGTTTCAGAAATTCACCAAATTTCCCCAAATCCGATTTCTTATTTTTGGGTTAATTGTCTTTAAAGATTTTGAGTTATCATGTAACTAATTGATGTAACTGTTTCAAATTTCGACCTAGAAGGTAGTTATAGAACTAATTTACCTTTGTAGTGATAAAAGGAAGACAAACATACAGCTTTGTGGTGGGATTTTTCACTCAAGGAGAGGCTTTTGGAGCTTTGATTTCTCAAGCTAGCATTTATAACTCTTATGTAAGTGGATGACTGTTATTGATTATATATAAACTGATAAGCCCTTTTACCTATCATGCTTTTTCATTTCTGATCTGGTTGAATGCTCAATCTACAATTTCATTTCTTGTTTAAAGGTTTATTCATGTAAATGCTTGTAGCCTGTGGGTGGAATTAGTATTTCATGTGTAATGTTTATGGCTTATTGGGATGTGTTTGATCCCCAGTTTATCCAACTTGCATGATTCAGTTCTGTATTAGCTTGTGGATGTTTATTTCCTCCTTGCTAATGAATTTTTTAAAACCAAAACCCTAAAACCTATTTTATTTTTACTTTTGAGATTGTGTTGACTTGTTCTTCTAGTAGTCTAAGAACAATTTCTGGCACTAAAATCTTTGGCATCATTGTCGGGGATGAAGCTGAAGTATATCTTCCCTGGGATATCATTATTCATTTGATTTTGAGAGGTGAACAAAGTGAGAAAATATTTTAGACTACAAATTTTCACTAGTGACTCCACGATTAAAGATTCCACTGCAAGGAGAATTTTGTTGACAAATTAATGAAGAAGACAAATGGAAATACTAGGTATCATCTTGTTAATTTCCTCCATGAGGTTTTGTTCTTATTCATAAGTTCTTTCCTGTCTTTCCCATTGCATGTCAAAACAATTATTTTTTGTTTTGTCTATTTCGATGATCATAAACCTTCAAGTTCATATCCCTCTTTGGAAGAAGAAAGTCTACATTCTTCTTGTTTTATTGATGTTGATCATATTCCTTCATTTGAAATACATGAGAAACATGATATACATATACCCATATCTCTTGAACCCGATTATTCTGGTCATCTTGTAGAGAATAAATCTGATCTATTACCTTCTACCATCATTGCTGAAACTTGCGAACAACTTGTTGAACCTCATTTTCAACTCACATATTTTTAGTCTAGACTCAGATAGAAGATGTTTAAACCTCTTAGGCTTCCATCTCTCTTACATCCTTACCCTTCCTACTTTGTTGAATATCTTCCCCATTTTACTAGAAAATACCATATTACAGCAGAGAAGCATTTAGGATATTTTCATAATTTCATTTATAATTTTAAAATCATGCATGAGGATGTTGTCATGAGGTTATTTTCAAAATCCTTTGCTGGAGATGTTGGGTTTTGGTTCCGAAATTTAAAAGCCTATTCAATTGGATCATGGGAAGAGTTACATGATGTCTTTTTGAAGTATTGGGGTAAGAGTAAATCTTATGATCAATTTCTTTCTGAATTTTATAGTTTGAAAAGGGAGAATGATGAGTCAATTGCTAAATTTAATTGGAGGTTTAAAAAATTTTATATCAGTATGCCTACAGAGATCAGACCTTTAGAAAAACTTGCTATGGTATATTATGTTATGGCTCAATATTCAAATCTTGTCTTTTTCCTGTTAGAAAGGAAATCATCATCTTTAAGACAATTGTTTGAGGACGCAAAAGGAGTAGAGGAGAACATCCAAGCTTGCAAAATGCTTCGAGACCAGGCTCATGTTGAAGATATACAAGCTTATGAAAATGAAGAAGAACGTACGTATCATTCATATTTAAGACAGTTTTCTTCATCATTTTCAGATTTTAATATGAACAAGGATATAAATGACGCTTGTGTTGATTCTTCATATCAGTTTGCTGACTTTTTAGATGATAATATACTTTCAGTGGATTATAGTAGAAATTTCCTAGTTCCCGCTATGAGATTATCATGTTATGAAGAAGAGTTGTTGCTCTTCAACCTCTTACTATTGATATAAGAAATAAGATGTAATTCTTGACTTATGGTCACTTTCATAATTTTATTTGTTCAGGTTTTGATCAAGGGTTTTATTTAAAGGTTGAGAAGCAGTTTGAAGAGCCCTTGTTTTCCATTCTTGAGCCAAAGTTTAAAAAGAACAGCAATGGAGAGGAAGAGACTGCTTCACTTTATGATGAATATAATGAAGAAAATGAAGTTTTAAATCAGAAATTTCATGATCCCATGGCTTCTTGGATGGAGTTGTATTTTTCAAATGTTTCTAATGCTCCAACTTTTGGCATACTTCCCATTTCCAGTCATAATTATCAGCTGCCTACAGACTCTTTATTGCATTTATCACATCTTTTGTGGGTTTTCTTAAACAATAGCATGCATGGAATTATGATTCTCAGTCAAATGGTTTATTGGCTTCACTGGAAGTATGATTACACTTGATTGGATTGTTTCCTCTGATTAGAAGTAGGAGTAAATACAAGAATAAGCTCACTATACAAGCATGTAGATTCTTTTCAGTATGCTGGTTTGTAGCAATATTTTGTCATTTCAAAGGTATGTGTTCAGATTTTCAGAAAGTTGCAGAGATTTGGTAAATGACTCCATCACCCAATGAATAAGGCACAAGGTCTACAGGTTCTTAAAGCCTCACAAGGAGGACTTCATCCTGCAGCAAGAGCCAGATGTTATAACTAGATCTTGTTCTTAGTTTATCTGTTCTTTTTGTCTTAATTTTCAACTGTTGGTTTAAAATTATTTTACATTTTATGTTAATTTTAAGAACTTTTCACAATCAGTAATTTTTATTGGATTTAATGCTTTTAATGGTTGAATTATTTCATTAATTTAGTTTTAAGGTTTGCCTTTTGGGTTTATTAGTTAATATGTATATATTTAAGCTTTCAAAAACTTATAATAATATTTTGTTCCAAGTTTGATTTATAATCTAACCCTCATTTTTTAGTCCTTTGTCAAATATTTTCATGAGGAGATTCATGTAGCAGCTCCGTTTTTTCTTGTTTTTGTCATTATCATTGGGAGCAGATTACGATGTGATGGAAATAAATTCTGGAAAACCAAAAGAGGTTTTTGTCCAAAACATAATCATGCACAAAAACCTCTCTCAGTTTTGCAACAGATATTATCGTTTGAGATATTCAAATTGATCTGTGTGGCCTATTTTCAGGCTTTGAATTATTTAATAATTTCTTGTTTTAGTCACACATTTCCAGCACGTATTCCGATCAATTGAAGGGGAACGTTTAAAAACAAAGAGAGGTTTTTGTTCATAACATACTTATTTAAAAAATCCTCTCTCAGGTTTTTCATGTCCAAGATTGAGAGATATGAAGGCATCTTTGAGACCCAAATTTTCACAAATTCACCAAATTTCCCCAAATCCGATTTGTTATTTTTGGGTTAATTGTATTTAAATATTTTGAGTTATCATGTAACTAATTGATGTAAATGTTTCAAATTTTGACCTAGAAGGTAGTTATGGAACTATTTTACCTTTGTAATGATAAAAGGAAGACAAACATACAGCTTTGTGGTGGGATTTTTCACTCAAGGAGAGGCTTTTGGAGCTTTGATTTCTCAAGCTAGCATTTATAACTCTTATGTAAGTTGATGACCGTTATTGATTATATATAAACTGATAAGCCCTTTTACCTGTCATGCTTTTTCATTTCTGATCTGGTTGATTGCTCAGTCTAAAATTTCATTTCTTGTTTAAAGGTTTATTCATGTAAATGCTTGTAGCCTGTGGGTGTAATTAGTATTTCATGTGTAATGTTTATGGCTTATTGAGATGTGTTTGATCCCCAGTTTATCCAACTTGCATGATTTAATTCAGTATTAGCTTGTGGATGTTTATTTCCTCCTTGTTGATGAAGTTCTTAAAACCAAAACCCTAAAACCTATTTTATTTTTACTTTTGAGATTGTGTTGGCTTGTCCTTCTAGTAGTCTAAGAACAATTTTTGGCACTAATAGTGTGGAAATGATAATTGTCTACAAATCCCTACATCACTACAAAAATTATTAAAATCATTTGATTCAAATTCTCCACCATTATCAGGCCTCAAAGCATGGATGTTCCTACTTGTATTATTCTATGCTAAGGCTTTATAGGAGTGGGTTATTCTCTCGACGATTTGCACCGTCGAGAGTCAAGCCACCTCATGGTGTTTGTATCCCATTGTTTGACTCTATTCCTTTCACCGAAGAGATCCATTCCCATCATACATGTAATTCATGACATTGCCTCACCTCCGAAGGGTCCCATCAGCCAGTTGTCTCAAATTTCAATTTTTAAACCCAATGCTTAATTTTGAAACCCCCACGCTCTTAGGTAAGCGAACCTAGGTCAGGAATTCATCATTTGCATTTGGGTCACAAAGTCTATTATTTTCTAGATGCTATGGTTGTTGGGTTTAATATGGAACCCTTGAGAGTTTTTACAGGTAAATTTCTTACCCTATGATCATAATGAAACACATCGCACTGCTCTGTCTTGGTATTTTGCTACTACTAAGTCTAAAGTTTCTGAATTTTATTGATGGTTTCTAATCCATTTTTAGTTCTCTATAGAGAACTAAATTCACTCAACGTGTGATTATCTTCCACTGAGCATAGATAGGTTTTATCAGTTGCCCATATTTTGATTTATGTACCTTCCAACACTGTGAAAGTAGTAAGCTAGAACGGAAATGTTCAGGAGCTTCATCAATGAATAAAGGCAGAAGAGCTCAAGATGGACAATCCACATCACTTAGTTTATCACGACAATGGCCTCCTTCACATTGAAATCCAATTCCACCATAAAATATGCAAGCAGTCTCAGCTCCGATGCTTTAGAAATTAAAATTCTTGGAATATTAATTTCCAAAGTGCTAAATAAATATTCAATGAGAGTGAAAGCTAATAATTTAATAGCACATATTTTATTTTGATTGTTTAGTAATAAATGAAAAAATAAAAAGATTATGGTGGCACTTGTTTGCAAATTAAGTTGCAAGTTTGAGAGATCTGGGCTAGGCTAATTGAGAAAGCTAATGTGTGGAAGATAGAGATGTGAAGAGTAATCCTTATTAATATGTCTGTTATAGTTGATTTTACCTCAAATGGTTGATCACATATTTATGGCCTTCCCTGTCCCTCTGCATACTCTTTAGACCCCATGGACTTATATTATAATTTGATGTTCCAATTTCATCCCTAAAAAACACCTGTTTATTGTTATACGCGACTTTTAGACTCATAATCACGTGTACACATGACTTTTGACCTCAAACCTACGTACATCAGGATGTGTGCATAAGACCAAATATTTTTGGAGTTTTCCTCATAGGAGTCCGAAGATCTTGACTCTTGGCCTTCCATATGCCTTGAGATCGCTCGGATTCAACCCTCCATTACCCTTTTGGAGTGCTATATATGGAACCCCTTGGATACATTGAAGAGGAGGAATAGAAGAGAAAATAAACTACAGTCCATTATTGCCTCATTTTGCATATACTTGAGTATGCATCCCTTTGTCCCTTTGGAGCACTTTGTGTTCTTCCCAAGCTTTCCTTTGCTTGTGAGCTTTCTATTGAGAGATGGAGGATTGATGTGGTGCAGGCCTAGGTGAAGGAATCGGTTTCTCCGGTTCGTAGACGTGCCGACAGAGGTTGTCCCTATTGTAATCTCTAATTTTATTAATAGAAATATATTTTCCTATCCAATTATGTGCATTTGAATATGAATATTGAATCCATGGATGTATTTAATTTCTTATACATTTTTGAATATATATGCTAGAGTAGGTCTAACACATTATTATAGAGCATGCTTGTCTTGTTTGTTGTTGTTGAAAGTGAATTGCCAATGCAAGTGTGAATTGGAAAGCTCAACGGGGATCTACTTCAACCGTCTAGAACAAGGTATGATTCGGTATCCCTTAGTGTTAGATGTTTGGTTTCACTTGAATATTGGGAAAGATTGATTTTCAGTGTCAAAGATGTCTATTGTGGTACACCCCAAGCCATAGGAAGTTTCTCTCTGTAACAGAATTGGCGACCATAGTGGGGATGTTCCTAGTTGTTTATCTTTGGGGGTTTTTAGTATTCAATGTACTTGAATTGCTCTTGATTTCTCTATTTTTGTGTCAGGTCTGGGGGCATGTTTTCCTAGTAGGGTCTTGAAGAAGTAAATTTGATCTTGGCTTGTCTGTTTGCCCTATTTTTCTGCCTTTTCCTTCCTATACGCGGGTTTTGTATTCATAGTCGCGTACACACGCGAGTTTTCCCTTAACAGTCAAGTATGTATGATGGTTTACTGACAATAATCTTGTATGCTTGATTTTGAGCCTTAGTTAGAGGATTAAGTGTTGCTGGGTGAAGTTTGATGCTTGTTGAGTCTTCTTTGATGCTTCTAGTGTCTGTATACACCCTCTGTTTCTAACCAAAGACTTCTTTTAGTCTAGTTTTTAAGCTTTGTTCTTGTCATTCATTTATCCATTTTTTGTTTTGGGATTAGTGCATTAGGTCTCTTTTACCTTAGTGACTTGCTTGGTTGTTGTTTGTGAGTGGTTGTAGGGTCTGGGGGTTGTAGAGTCATTTATTGCATTCATATCTCATTTATTTTCAAAAAATACAAAAACATTTTTGCTTTTGCATATTTATGCATCTCTTGCATTTTGCATTGGAACGGTATTTGCATTAGGTTTGCTTGTTGGTTTATAGTCAGATTTTCATCTAATAATGATTACACTTACATTTGAAGGAAAAATATCGCATCTCATGAAGTGGCATACCCTGTTTTTTTCATTCTACATATTGCACTTGGAATTGACTGTTAGGTGTGCATATTTACTTCACTATTGAGTCATAACTTCATTAGTTGCACAACCATTTCCCTTTGAGTAATCACAGCCAATTAAAATCAACGCTTAATAAAATTAATTACAGTCTTTTATTTTATAGGGTGCATCAACAAGATTAGGTTTTAGGGTCTTGGAATAGTTCATTGTGAGTCAATTCTCCAAGAGCACTAAACAAAACAAGTAGGTGTCTGTCCAAGTGAGAGTGTGAAACCCTCGGTATAATTAGTATTTCTCAGGATGCTCCTCTTACACGAGAGTTAAGCATGAGGAAATGCACGCGATTGTGATTAGGATGACCCCTGGTCACTTTCTATGAGCACTGGAGATATTTCCAAGATTGTATTCGTATCTGGGGGCCTTTGATGTATAGTCAGTGCACCCTTGGGGTACCAGTTTGTGCTTTCAGGCTTCAGGATTTGCTACCCTACCCATACGGTCGATCTCACCTGCGAATGTCTACCTGAGCATTGATTATATTGAGGTGACCTTAGTTTCCTTACCTAGGTATCGAGGGGGTATTTGCAGAGGTTATTCTGCAGGTTTACTTTCCAGGCAGGGGTCGAACAGCACAGTCGCTATATGCGTTGAAGCTGAGGGCCACTATAATTGGTTACAAACCTCCACTTTTTGTGTATGGGAGTCTCAAGCCTCTCCTAGGAGAGACATACCTGCTTCATTTGGGAGCCCATATATCCTACCCTTGGTTTGCTTGTGTTTTGGCTTTAGATTTTCTTAGGTTTATTCTCTGTGCACGCTAGATTGCGTAGGGTTGCGTAGCTAGATCGAGTCTTTTATTTTTGTTGATTCATTATGGATCCGGGTGCGGCACCTTTTCATTCTTGTTGTTTAGCAGGACTTCTTCCTTCTATGTCTCCTCCTCCTTTGGGAGAGATAACCAGACATTTCGAGCAGACTCATTCTCACTTTAATTCACACACTATGGGTGACCATGAGCCTGATATCTCAGAGATCCCTGATATTCCTCACCACGTATGGGTGGATGAACCCGAAAGCACATATGGGACTCCAGTAGGTTTTGGTCGTCATTTGACTGGACCGTCACATGAAGATCTTTAATGATTCATAGATATGGGTATGGCATGCTTGATATTATTGAGATCGGTCCAGCACCCCATGTCGAATCGGGTGTTGACCCTGGTACTGCGCCTGGGGGCACTTCCATTCCTTTCTAGGAAGAGAGGTTTGGTAGCTCTAGTCACATTACACCTTCCATCCCTGCGATGGAGGTTTCTTCACACACACATCCTAGTCCTAGCACTAGTGTTCCCATTCTAGGACTAGAACCTAGACATGTGAATATTGGGGGCACAAGTTATATTCCTTCACATATTCCATCGTCTTCAGCACTAATCCCTTCAAAAAAAAAATTGACGACGCATCCTCCTCCTAACTCTAGTGGACCTTCAGGGCAAAGTTCTACTATTGGCCATGTCCGTTCTACATCTACTCACACCGTAGTGTCACAAGGCCATGTGCCTCCTTATGTGTCAGCAGGACATGTATCTTCCTATTGACCTTCCCATGGACCATCTCATGGTCCAGCTTATGGAACCTCTTATGGACCTTCCTACGAACCATCTTACGGGAAAACCTATCCACATTATGGATCTGGGTATCAAACCATGTACCAGTCTCCCAATTATGGCTTTGTAGCACCTCATTCACATGGTACTACAAATTACAATGCTTCCATGCATCCTTTTATGGGTCAAAAGGGAGTAGGTTACTATCCCACTGGTCAAGGCCATGGTGTATATAGCAATCATCCTTATGCAAACCAGTCCTATTAGGGAGTGTGGAACCAACCTGCTCAACCTAGGCTCCCTTTCCTTGCGACTTTGAATCTACCTAATTTGTCGAGATTGAAAAACCATCCTATATCTCATGACCTGGCATGGACAGAATTCCCTACCAAACTTCCTTCGGACATTCCAAAGTTCAAAGCCAAGTTTGGTGAAAATCCTGGTGAGCACATCATGACCTTCCATCTTTGGTGCTCTTCGAACTCCTTGAACGATGATTCTATTTGTTTGAGACTATTTCAATGCACCCTCATGGGTCCTACCACGAAATGGTATATAGAGTTACCTAGGGCGAGTTATACTTGGTTCAATGACCTAGCGATGACTTTTCTTGATCACTTCCAGCTACCCAGGTGCATTACGACGTTGGTACCAAACTCTTATCGACATTTCGGTAAGACAAAGCCACCCACATTTCGAATCACATTCAAGAGTGTCATAGACAGAAGAGGTTAATTAAAGAATTTATACCACTAGAGTTTCCTCTATAATGGTTCCTCAAGTTGTTGTTACCCTATATCATGAAGGATGTTTCTACATCCGGAGTTCAAAACAAGGACCAAGCTATTTTTAGCGCCCAGCAGTTGGACTTGATTTATGCTCAGTTTGGGCTCCTTTATGAGATCATACCTAATGCTCCATGATCCAATTTCGACCCCAAGTTTAAACCTGGGCCACATGCCGATGGTATTGTTGGCTTCGCGAGTACCAAACCTGCGGAATCAATTACAAAACAAGTGAGCCAGTTATCACTTAACCAGTCTACATCAGGACAAGCTACAGCTTCGTCTCTTCCTACCCAATCGGAGGATGTACTTTTAGTGCAATCGTCGAACCCGAAAGGTAACTAGAAACTTGGAAGGAATAAAAACAAAGGAAAAAATAATCGTAAGGGTGGGAATAAAAATGATAATGATAACAATGACAAGAACGCAAATAATGTTGGGTGGGACAAGAAGCCTAAGCGGAAGGTAAAATTTCCTTGCAAGTTGTGTAAGGATGACCACCTCACTCACTTTTGCCCTTGTATGGAATATGCCTCGAAGATCATAACACAGGGCCCAGTTGTGTTTACAAATCCTTCACCAAATAATCAAAATATGAACTCAAGGACCGTGGATCCTGGTAGTGCATCTAGTGGAACTCAAAACCCGTCAGATTTCGCTAGTGGCCATGGTTGTATTAACATGGTGAAAGCTATGAATGTTGTGACGCGTGCGAAAGACTATGGTACGTCACAACCAGACCTTGGGAAAGAACTTGCTCCACATAAGAGCTCTTTGCAAATTGAAAAGCCTATGGATAAGCCTAAATCCCCGCCTCACATTCCTAAGGGAGTCTTAAAGTGCTCGGGGCACAATCCTAATGCTCGACCTGCCAAGAACTATTCAATTGTCAAGGATTTGGTCCAGACTCCTTGTGTGATTTCTACATTAGAAGTGCTTTAGACTTGTCCTCCACAAAGGAAGGCCTTGTTGTCTACTCTTGGGGTTGGTGATGATAGCTCTCCTTTTGTGATCAAATTTGAAACTCATGGAATCCAGCCTCGCTTTCCTTACTATGTGTCTCTTCTGATTCACATAGACTTTCTAAACCACACCATCAAGTGCAGTGTGATTGATTAAGGTGTTTCCACTTCCATGATGTCTTTGGCCTATTGGAAAGGCTTAGGTTCTCCCATGTTTTCTAAATATGCAAACATGTTGACTGCATTTGATGGAAGATTGTTTCAGTTGCATGGTATACTTCCTTCCCTAGAGTTCCAATTGGGGGGGAAGACTATTGAGATCGAGGTTGAGGTGGTTGATGTGCCCCTCAACTACAATATTTTGTTGGGTAGGAATTGGATGTACAATATGCAAGCTGTAGCCTCTTCCCTATTCCTAGTGGTTTGTTTTCCTTTGGATGGGAAGATTGTTACTATTGATCAAAAATATTTCCAGAATCTGTCTTTGAAAGCATCATCGAGAGATTCTATCCCGATTATCGATCATTCTCAGTCGGCAACTAAGAATGTGGGTGTGGGCATGTATCCTTCTCTCATGGGAACCTTTAGTTGTCCTGCGCTCGTCCTTATGATTTGTTCTAGTCTTGGTAAGGCTTCAACCTCGTTAAATTCGATCTCATTTTGCACATCTCATATGGAGGATCCTTGGATTCTTCCTTCACTGATTGCTTCGAGTGATAATGATATACCCTCTAAGATAGACGTGTCATTTCCTACAACATTGGTGGTGTATCAAGCTAATCTTGATCATGTTGTAGAGCCTATTCCTTCCTTTTAGCGCACGAAGGAGGAGGACCCTTATGTGTTGCATGCTTGGGTAGTAGAGTCATCTCACTCTCAAGACTGCCTTGATGATGTTTTTCCATAGGATGAAGCTATTCTTGAGGCTATGTCTGGGATAGAACAAACTTGGGGAGAGTTGCACCATAGATCTCATTTCCTTCCTAAGCTTGATCGTATAGAGTGTGATGACTTTAGGGCAGTTCTAAGTGAGAAATTTGGTAGGCCCATCGTCCCTTTAAGTTGTCCTAGTCAGATTGATGAAGGGAACATGTCTAACTTGTCACCAACAGTACCTATCAATATTTCTCGTGTTCATGGTAAGATTGAGAACATGTACATTGGGATGGATTGTTCCCCCAATGATATTAAAGAGTACACTGATATTTTTAATTAATTTGATGTTTCCGCTTGGTCGTACAAAGAGATGCCGAGAATAGACCCTCACATTGTTGAACATGAAATCAAAACCTATCCGGATGCTAAACCCGTTCAACAACATTTGCGTGCCATGAATCCTAGGAAAGCACCTGCTATTAAAGCAGAGATAGAGAAGCTGTACAAAGCTAGTTTCATCAATCCCATTCCCTTGACGGAGTGGGTGTCAAATCCCATTCCGGTGGATAAGAAGCAGGGAATGATCCGAATATGCATTGATTTTCGTAATTTAAATCGAGCCTGTCCTAAAGACAATTTCACTACACCATTTATTGATCAAATTTTGGATGACTGTGTGGGAAGTGAGGTTTTCTCCTTTATGAATGGCTTCTCTGGATATAATCAGATAGAGATTAAACCCAAGGACCAACATAAGACTGCATTTATTTGTCCTTGGGTAGCTTTTACATATCGGAAGATTCCCTTCGGCCTTAAAAACGTCGAAGCTATATTTCAACGGGCCATGACATTTTCCTTCCATGATCTTAAAAAGATTATTGAAGTGTATTTGGATGATCTAGTTGCTCACTCTCGCTTGAGAGTGTGTCATCCTTATCATTTGAGATTAGTTTTCGAAAGATGTCGTCATTATCAGATTTGGTTAAATCCTCATAAGTGCATCTTTTTTGTGAAGTTTGGTTGTTTACTAGGATTCATTGTGTCCAAGGAGGGCATTAGAGTCGATCCTTTGAAGGTTGAGGCAATACTTCAATTGTCTCCCCTGCGTAACATTCGACATCTTTAATGTTTGCAAGGAATGGAAAACCTCTTGTGAAGGTTCGTGGTCAATTTTTCAAATTTGACCAAGGGCTACATGTGTTTGTTGCAGAAAGACACCCCTTTTTATTGGGATGAGTGGGCCCAAGAGTCTTTCAATGCTTTGAAGAAAGCCTTGGCATTGGCTCCCGTGCTTAGTCCACCAAACTATAGTCATGACTTCTTGATTTATGTGGCCGCGTCTCAAGAGAGAATTGGTATGGTCTTGTTTCAAGAGGATGAGGAGCTCCATGAGCATGTCATATACTATCTTAGCCGAAACCTTATTGATGCAAAACTTCGTTATACCCATGTTGAGAAGTTATCATTAGCCACCGTCCATGCGGTTCAGTGTTTGAGGCATTACATCCTCCTTCGCTAAACTTTGGTTGTAGCTCACACTAATCCATTTCAATTCGTCCTCACCAAAAGGATGATTGGGGGAAAGTATAATAAATGGATTGTGATATTGCAAGAGTTTGATCTCAAGTTTGTTTCGGCAAAATCAAAGAAATCATTAATATTTGTTGAGATCATATTGGATTTTGAAAATTTGGATGAAGGGGAGGTTCATGAGGATTCTCTTGTTGCTGAGCATATCTTTCTCATCTCAACCACGAACCCTTGGTATGGGGATATTATTGTTTATTTGCAAACATTGAAGGTTCCTACTCACCTCTCATGAGATGAGCATCGACAACTGCGTCACGTAGTGAATAACTGCCTCATATTGGAAGATAATTTGTACCATCGTGGGGTTGATTCCATTTTACGTCGTTTCTTAACTCATGAGAAGGTTGAGGTCATGCTTAATTATTACCAAAGAGGGGTGTGTGGTGTCATTTATCTGGGATTTCTACTGCCCAAAAAATCCTAAGAGCAGGTTATTTTTGGTCGTCCATATTCAAATACTGCATTAATGCGGTCAATAGGTGCCACCTTTGCCAGGTGTTTACATAGAATGTGTGCTCTCATCCTGCCCCTTTGCATCCCATTATCACCATCGGTCCCTTCACCAAGTGGGGGGTCTATTTTATGGATTGTAACCCAGCTTCGACTGGGGGGCACCATCATATTATTGTGGTTGTTGATTACTTCACAAAATGGGAAGAGGCAATGCCCACTATCAAATCTGATGGTGAAACAGTCGCACATTTTGTATTTAACCAGATTATCACCCGGTTCAGCATTCCTAAGGATATTATCACTAACCATGGTAGGCACTTTCAAAACAAAATGATGGAAGAGTTGTCTTTGAAGTTAGGGTATAAGCAAGAGCATTCCTTTTCTTATTATCCTCAAGCGAATGGACAGGTTGAAGTAGTGAATAAGTCACTTAAGTCCATTCTCCAGTGAACCATCGTACAAAGAAATATTAATTGGCATATCATGTTGTATCCTACTTTGAGGGCCTATAGAACCGCGGTCAAGACTGCCACCGGTTTTTCTCCCTATCAGCTTGTGCATGGGGTGGAGTCGGTATTACCGGTTGAATGTGAAATCCCTTCTTTGAAGCTAGCTATGGAGGTTTTACCAAAGACTTCTGCATTGGAAGAATGTCTGGTCCACTTGGAGCAGCTTGATGAGTAGTGTCAAGATGCTTTAGTGGCTCTTGAGGTTAACAAGCTAAAGCAACCGAGTCCGGTTGTCCGTTAGTCAAATCCGACTATCATTGTATAATGAAATATGAATAGTAAATAATATATTGGATGATGGGTAAAATGTACAATAAGCTCGCCTTTTTATAGGCTTGAGCGTGAAGGGTTGCACCCTTTCATATAATTAACTAATCTATTATAGTAATTATTTTATATTCGTTACATTGCCACTCCCTTTAAGGAAGCTTTGTCCTCAAAGCTTAAGTATTTTCCTAGTGTCGTTCTTCATTCTGACTTGGTGTCGGTATTAGAATCGAACGAGGTCTCTTGTGCAAAGACTTGCACTTCCTTTCCATTGATGATTTTGCACTGTATTGTCTCATTGTTCCTACATTTGTGACCAAGGGTCCAATCATCACTGCATCGACGACATATGTTATTCTTCTTTTTCTTTTTATTATCAGAGTAACCGTTAGATGATTTTGATCTATTTTCCATTTCGTAGGCGTATGATTGAGGTTTGTGGCATTGATGACCGAGAGACCAAGTATCTGCACAGTACCTACATTGTGTCTCTTTTTCTTGTCGATAATGGTTATCACCTTTTGTTTTTATTCCTTCCAATTTGTGTTCTGCGGCTTTTGCTTTACGTCTTGCTACTTCTACATTAGGTATGTCATTTAACTTTAACTCTTTTTGGAGGTATGGTTTAAGACCTCCTAAATAGGTTTCGAGTCTTTGCTTGTCAGACAAGTCTTGATAAGGATTCCCATTGATGAGTGAATTCCTCAACGTTTTCGATTGCTATAGTCTGGTAAGTTTATTGAAAAAATCATCTTCTTTGATTCCTTGAAACCTATTAAAAAAATCATTTTTGAACAAGTTCCAGGTGTAGGTAAAATTATCTCTCTTCCACCGTAAGTACCAATTATAGGCGTACCCTTCCATATGCATTGACGCATATTTTACCTTCTCCTCGTCAGACTAAATGTTGTAAATGTCAAAGTATTATTCTGCTTTGTTTAGCCAAGCAACGCATTGGTCTTCACTCCCATTGTATTTCGACAACTCTATTTTTTCCTTAGGTGGGTGCACTTTGTAAGGGTGACGTTGATTTCCTTTTTCCTTATGGTTTGATGGTGGCTTGGAACTGCTGGACGATGAAAGTGACATATCTGAATTGCTTCGTTGTTGGCGGTGATTTTTAGTTTTTCTTTTCTCTACTATCTTACTTATAGCGTCTATTTTGTTGTTTAATCTTGCCTCCATATCTGGCAGTACTTGTGTTTCTATCTCTTGCTTAAGCGTCGCATTGTTAATCTTTATTTATTTTTGCAATTCTTCTTGATTCTTTGTGAGTGTTTCCTAGGTGGCAACATGAAATGAGGCATCTAGCATGTCTGGACTGCTGACGTGGCTCGGACTAGGTATGAACATTTGTAACATCTCGATTAATGTATTATGGTTCTGTGTCATGGTGCTCATGTTCTGTGTTATGGTGTTTATGTTTTGCGTCACGGTACTCATTTTGTCATCCAAGTCTTTTTTTTTCATTCAGGATGTCAAGTTTGTCGTCGAACCTCCTTTCTAGTACCACAACAAGCTCGTCTTTGAGAAATGTATTGTTATTTTGCATCTTTTCCTTCACGCATTTTAGGTCAGCGGCAAGGGAGCTTATGTCCTCCATTTTTTCGATTTGCTCTTTTAGCTTTGCCATGGTCTTGGACCTTGTATGCAGCGGTGTGTATTTCAACGCTATTTTGGCTAATAATATATTAATTAATATTATTATTATTATATACTTTTTATAAACTATATTTTATTTGGTATATAGTTTTTTCTTATATTTTTTTTTTTTAACAAATATTATAATAATAAATATAATATTTGATTTTCTTTTTAAATATTTTATTATAAATATATTATTTTATAATACATTTGAAATTAATATTAAGATATAATATTCTATTATGTTTATAACATATAATTTTTTTATGTTAAATTTTTTTTTTGCAGGTCGTGGAGTTGGGGAATGTTGGCGCACAAGGAGTTGCGTGGTATGAGGTGCGCGGTGAGGGTGATGGCAGGCGGGAAGGAGGTGAAGGGCAGATGGAGTGGGGGAACACAGTGGATGAAGTGCGCAGTGAGGGTGAAGGTAGGTGCGAGGGAGGGTGATGGCAGGTGTGAAGGAGGTGAAGGGCGGATGGAGTGGAGGTGCACGGTGGATGAGGGAGGTGAAGGGCGGAGGAAGATGGAGGGGTGGAAGGCCAGAGGAGCGCGCAGTGAGCAGGTAGCGCGAGGGGGAAGGTGGAGGTTGGAAATGGTGGTTGTGGAGCAGCGCGAGGAGTTGGGGTGCGATGGAAGCAATGGAAGGGGAGAGCGTGCAATAGAGTGAGGATTGGAGTGTAGGAGGATGGCGTTTGGAGCCAGTGAATGTTAGAGAGGTTTGGAGGGACGTGTAGGAAACCAAAGGAGAAGAGTGGAAGCATGTGAGAAGTGAGGCTGGGGAGGAGAGGAGATGCAGGGAGTTTTGGGAAGCTGGGCGCGTGGAGATGAAGGAGCAGGTGGGAGAGTGAAGGCAGCAGAGAATGAGAAATGGGGTGGTACAAGTTTAAATGAGAGAGGAAGGATGAGCCAAATCCGAGCTCAGGCTGAAGGAGCGATTTCGGTCTGATACCAAATGAAGCAACTGAGTCTGGTTGTCTGTTAGTCGAATCTGACTATCATTGTATTATGAAATATGAATAGTAAATAATATATTGGATGATGGGTAAAATGTACAATAAGCTCGCCTTTTTATAGGCTTGAGCGTGAAGGGTTACACCCTTTCATATAATTAACTAATCTATTATAATAATTATTTTATATTCATTACACAAGCATTGCGTTAAGGTCCAGTACAATAAGTATGTCCGTCCTAGGAGATTCAATGAAGGTGACTTGGTCCTTTTGTGGGATCAAGCTAAAGAACCCTTGGGGGAAGGAAAGTTTAACCCGATGTGGCATGGTCCTTATGTGGTCAAGCGTGTCTTAGAGAAAGGAGCCTGTGAGTTGATTGATTATGAAGGGACAGCCTTGGCGGAGCCTAGAAATGGGCTCTATCTTAAGAAATACTATGCATGATCTTCAACCAGGGATGATTTTTGTATATTATTGTACATTTTGCATAGTGTAGTTTGGTCTTTTTATGGTGATCGGTTTTGTTGATTAGCTTTCATTTGTTATGATAGATGTCGATGGAGTCTTCGATTTACATAGGATTCACTGATGGTGCTGGCCGCCACACTCAAAACTCAACTTCAATTGCTTGGGTGATTTATACTCCTACGGGTCAATTGTTATCTTCAGGAGGCGTAAGTTTATGGATTTTTTCAAATAGTGTTGCTGAATATATTGTCGTGATTGAGTTATTTCATGATGCCATTTCACATGGTGTCCTTTCTCTTGAGGTATGTCTTGACTCGCAGTTAGTGGTCTCACAACTTAATGGCTTGTGTCATGTTAGAGATCTGACATTGTTACGAAGATTCTTGTGTGTAAGATTGATAGAACGACAATTTGAGAGCATAAGATACATTCACATTACAAGAAATTTTAATAAATTTGTTGATTCATATGCTAACTATGTACTGTATTGGAATTTGTTTCACAGACGATAAAATCATTTCACAAACACATTTTACACATGTAAATAGAATAATAATCGATCATCATACATATTTTTCATTAAGTCCAAAGAAAAAAGGTGATGTCATAATACATAAGTGTCATATACAAAATTGGGGCTTTCGAGCCATCAAAATATACTACATGGTCATACAAAAAATATACACCCAGGTCTCTAAGCCTAAGGTGGAGGAGGGTGTTGATCATGGTAGCACACCATGTCTCTAGCTAGCTGGTGAAATAACCGAACCCATGCTCATGCTACTCCAACCACTTGGCGTCACATGGCCTCAAGCAAGTCCTCGAATTGCGCCATGGGAACCCTCTATGTCAAGCGAACAAATTTTGTGTGAATGATTTGGAGCATCCGCTCCGCATCCACACCCATGATCTCATCGCATATTCCCCTCCGTTGATGATGAGGAAATCCATCTGGCCGTCATAGTCCCACATCTACATGTACATGACAAACTATCATTATATGTCATCACATCAAAAACATGTGTTTTGATTTCATATATCAAAAAACACAAAACAAAATTAATAATTCAAAAAATAAAAGTGATTTGGGATTCATTACCTATGTCTCCATATGCTACTCCTGGTGGTAGGGGAGTATCTGGATCTCCACGGAAGTCAATACCTGCATAGGGATAGTCATCTATGGCGACGATCTGTCTCTGCCACCAGAGGAAGAAGTCTATTGAATAGGGGTTAGCCACCCTCCCCCCTCCCAGTCTCTGCATGACATTGGCCCAGCATAGCTGAGCTGTATCTCTAACTCCATGTGGAGCAATGTCAACTCTAAGGCTTAGCCCCGGCACCTGCTCAAAAAATAATGCACTCAGTATGTTGCTAAACCCAAAGTTATGTACCCTTCCCATCTTGCAGTCACTGATTTGTTGCTTCATTTTTCTTAGCAGTGAGGTACTCTAGTCATATGTCATAGGTCGCATGCACCCTATGGCATAGAACATCATTGGCCTTGAGGTCTAGTGAAGTGATGCTAAACCTGTGATCCTTCCCAATGCCAATAGTATGTCTTCCAGCCCCAGGTTTTGGACTAAGTTTGTCGGGATTTGACTCCCAACCTTCTCTGTATCGGGAAGGAAATACACATCTATGTACTGCTCTCAATAGAGGAAATTTGAGGTCTAAAATGGGCCTCCTAAGGAAAATAATAAAATAATAGTTATTAATTTTGGAGGAAGAACGAAAAAAACTACTTTTTGTGTTCGTATTTTCGACATATCTCCCTGTGTTTTTACTCAAATTCTGAGCGACAGAGCTCGTTGGATGCGGAATTTAATTCTGCATCCAATGAGTACCCACACTGCATACTTTTGACAGACCCTGCTCTGCCAAAAACAATAAATACCTGAAAAAACGTGATGATGACATCATCATCACATTTTTTCAAGTATTTATTGTTTTTGGGGTAGCGGGGTCCGTCATCATCACATTTTTTTAGGTTTTTCTTGTTTTGGGGGTAGCGAGGTCCATCAAAAGTATGCATTGTGGGTACTCGTTGGATGCAGAATTAAATTTCCCATCCAACGAACTCTCCCGCTTGAAATTTGAGTAAAAACACAAGGAGATACGTCGAAAATACAAACAAAAAAAAGTAGTTTTCTTTTATGACAAATATGTCAATTCAACCATTATGGTTGACTCATTTTATTGAAATTCTATCGGTTCTTGAATTCCAACTCACAAAATTTATTGTTGATGCGTTTTCTTATAAGGCCCATTTTAGACCCCAAATTTCCTCTAATGATAGTCAACTCACCTCCTGGACCTCAGGATCAAAGTTTCACCACCTCCCCTCGACGGGACAAACCTGTGATAAAGTATATGTCCTCAACTTCTATGTTCAGTGACATGCCATCCAACTGAAAGGTCTCGAAGTCTGGATCCCAATAATCCACTAGCAACTGGAGTAGCCTTGGCTTAGCCCTCAAGATTCTAAGGCGCCAAAACTTATATAACCCACAAGCCCTCAGCGCTTGTTGAGTCATGAGATTAGCCTACACAGCCTCTTCAACATCACCATGTTCTCTCTCTCTCTCCATTCTAGCACTATCCTACACAAACATTGCCAAGTTTCTTAAGTATTTTCCTTTGAAAATCATGTTTGCGGCCATGTACGCAGGTATCATGGTCTTTTCCGTGTATACCCATCCCTATACGCGGAAAAAGACCCAATTTTTGCATTGTCCGAAACTCACTATTTGGGATGGCCTAAATGAAAAAATTGACCACTAAAATTAAAAATTTATGCATGAAAGTGAAAGAGGACGGCATGAGTATTAACCTTAACCAAACACAGAGTGATTTCGCTGGACGATGCTCCCAGAAACAGCTCTTGAAATTCTGGATACAAAATCAATTTGGTGGGTGAATTTTCAAATGGTATGAAAAATTTTATTTTTTCACTATTTATAGAAAAAAAATTGAAATTTTTACCCACTTCTTATAGTTTTTTACCATTTCTGACCATTTTGGACCGTTGGGACTAATATGATGTTGTAGGAGCCTTTTTTAAGCGTGGTTTGACCGAGTCTTCGATCAGTTCATGCCTATTACAGGTATCATGTCTAAATTGGCATATAGGTTAGGGTTTCACATCCGCCTACATTTTGCATGACCTTATGATTGTTTCATCTTAACCTTAGGTATGAACCCATTCCATGATGTCATGGAACCTTCTTGCTGCTGTTAGAAGTGGTGTTATGTGAATGGTAGAGATTTCCTATACATGGGTTCCCTAGTTAGATCATCTTTTGCATTTGGTGCACATGTTGGCATTTCTCCTTTAGGTTGTGGGAGTCCTTTTTAATCCTGCCATGTCTTTGAGAAAGAGCTCCATACTCCTCTTGAACTTTATGCTGGCCATTTCCCCGGGACTCCCTTGTATATATCAAGTTTTAATTGCATTTTCATGAGTTTTTCTTGCCATCTTGAGCTTTATGTCGGCCCCCTGACTTTGATTTATCAGCCATATAGCCCGAGCTTGTCTCATGTCTATCCAAGCATAGCCTTTTTACATATCTTTTGCAGCTTGATCATCCCTTTTACCGAGAGGAGACCTTCCCTCGAGTGTCATTATCCTGCACATATCTCCTTGCATTAAGCAAAGGCATGTTCCGCTACTTGGAACTAGTTTGCTTGTCCCCTGGCACTCGTCCCCTCCTAGATTTGTACTATAAAGCACT